>CM062816.1:324071191-324322665 GCA_031772625.1 Pinus tabuliformis | reverse complement strand
TTATGGGTCATCCACAAACCCACATCTCATCGAAGTCCATTTGCTAGGCCACACATTGTCAGTTTCACAGTTGGTCACAAGCATTACAGGGTATCTCTATCTTGGATCTTCATTCATCATGGTTATGGGTTAACCACATAAACCCTTCTCTTCATTGGTTCTTCATATTCAACAAAGGATTCGCAGGAGGGAAATTCACATAATCAGGGCCATTGCTTCTTAAGGAGGGAGGAATGATCCGAATAGAAAATGGCATCAACCCATGGTATTCATCCTCTGATGCAGGAGCATTCAGCTCAGAAGAAATCATTGTATTTTAGTAGACATAGCAGGGTATTTTTGTTTTAAGGAAATGGTTTCCTAAGTGTTGAATTAATGTAATTATTAAGGTTTTGAGTGATTTTAATGAGAGAAGCTAGAATAGGGATTTAATTAAGTATAGTGAGGCATATTTGTAAATGTTCTCAAATGTAGGAGAACATGAGAGATTTAGGATAGTTGAAATATTTGAGAATCAGTTGTAAATCTTAGATTAGGAGTTGGTTTCATGATTTGTGGATTAAAGAGGATCCTTAGGGATAAAGATGAGATTTTAGGATTTTGTTGAGAAGTTTATGGATCTAAACCAGGAATTGGTTATAGAATCCTTTTGTATAAATGTAAGCCAAAAAGACAGAGAAAAAGTTAGTCAAGTTAGATAGTTAGTTGGTTAGCTAGTTAGAGGTTTGATTATAAGCCTATGGGCAGTTAGAAAACAGAGGCCACTGATATGGAAGATCAGGCCAAGGAGAGAGTTCCTAGGTAAATACCTATTTTTTAATACAAACAACTTGATTTTGAGTTTGTGTGTGTGTGTGGAGTAATTTATTTATAATCTGTGTGTGAACTAGAGTAAGTTTTGTGTAACAAAGGTTGCAAGTGGAATTCGAGCATAACACAGAGAAGGAGAATGATACGAAGGATCGTAAATGTATTGCTTGAATCCATTCGAAGGATCACAGTCGAGATTCAGAGTGACTTTGTTAAGAGCATGCGGAGTTAAGCTCAGGAGGAAGTTGTGATGCAGGACAGCTAAAGACCGAAAACCTAGAAGAAACTCGAACCCACAGAAGAAAACCGAAGAAACAGCATAAAAACGAAGTAAAGGGAAGAACAAAGAATTGAAGTTGATGCATAAGAGTCATTGGATCAGCTAGATCAACGGACAAGATTGTTTGCGATAAGCGGCCAGGATTAAGTTGCGTAGAATGGAGTTAAGATTGAACGACGAAGATCAAACCCAAGTGCTTGCAGAAGGTGTATTGCGGAAATTGATCTAGATCGTCAGATCAACATATCCATTACATCGATGGATATTAATGGTGGAAGAGGAATGGCGAAGGAAAATATCTGGATCGTTAGATCGACAAATCTGTTAGATCGATGGTGATTAGCAACTATGGGGGTAGGAGAGTATGGATTTCTTGATTGTAGTTGAATTCCCGCACTCAATCCTAGCCACTAATCTCATATTCAACTCTTAGATCATAGTCAACTGCGGGGGTAAGGGCGTTTTAATCCGTGTGTTAGTTGAAGTCCTGCAAACCGTAGATTTGATGGCCTCATATATCTAACAGTCATCGCGCATCAATCAACTCGTACAATAGTCAAGGAAGAAAGATGGGTTTATAAGCGGAAGTTGTTTATCAGGTGGAGAAAAATTGGTAAGTGGTAATTCAAGGTAGTCAATCGATTCCATTTAGCAGTCGACACATAGCACATTAGAGGAGAGAGGAAACTACTTTATCGGTTGGGTAATCCTTGTGCAAGTGGCTTAACTAATATCGTTGTTAACCATTGGATCAAGTGTGCTTTGATCAACGGTGGGCGATCGCCGATTAGTTTTGCATCATAATATTTCATGAGTGGATGAACCTTGACCTTAAGAAATTGCAATTTTCGATGTGCGATGCTCGGGTGTATCATCAACCGTCGGATTGAAGGGTGAGATTAACGGCAGAGATTGAAGCGATAAGGCTTGGCCTAAGCGGACCCAAGAATTTTATCAATGCGAGTTAAGTGATTTGAGTTTCGGTGGATGAATGGGTTTAAGTTGTGATACGACGTGACAACCATTGATCTGGTGGAGTGAAATAAACGGTGGAGGTTGAACCCGATAAAGGTGAGCATCAGAAAATGTGCAAGGTCATGGATTGGTGGAAAGGTTAATGAAGTTCTAGACTATTGAATAGTCAAATATAACGTTTCTACATAAAACTTAATTAAGAACATTAAACCTTGGTTTAAGAAGGTTTTCACCATGGATCAAGTAATTAAGGCCTAGGACCAGTGACATGCAATTTTATTTGCATAATGTGGGTATTGTCGACTTAGGCTAACATCATTTGGTATCAGAGCCAAATTGTGGTTGAAACAATTGAGATCAAAATAGAATAAGGGAATTTTGTGTAAAAGATCTTTGAGAAAATTTAGAACAAAGTAATGTTTTAAGATGTGTATGCAGGCAAGAAGAGATCAGATTCTAATCTGACAAAGAGTAGGCACATAGAGATAATGTGTAGTAGAACTTGCAGATGCAAGGAAACAAAGGACAATCCATTCAAAGTGCAGGGGAATGGTAGAACAAGATCATACAGAGGTTTTGAATGTGAGATGATATATTTTGTTTTAATTTGATTTGAAGATTGGAGAGTGTGTGGTCTTTATATTGATGCACAGGTAACAGCAAAAGAAGGTGATAAGATTGCAGCAACCTAGAGCAAGGAGTGCTCAATTGGTTCCAGAGGAAAGAACCAGAGAGATGCCAAAAGACTGAGCTCAGAGGAGAGAAGCTTAGTGAGGCATATGTAGCAAGAAGGAGACTTGTTACTGCAGAGGTATTGTTGCAGCTCACAAAGGCAATTCCATAGAGGATGTGGGTAGAATTGCTAAGTAATGAAGGAAGCTGATAAGACTTTCTAAGTGAAAGAAGAGGTGGTCAGAACCAAGTATTTCATTGTGATTGAAATACAAGAGGACAGTTGTGTTCTTAGAAGGTGCAGATGAGTTGAAGCCTAGAAGGAGCAGAGAGAAGTGCTCAAAATAGGTTCTAGAGATAGAGAACCAAGGGCTTTCCAAAGGACCAAGTATAAAGGAAAGCCTGGTGAGGTAAGTGGCAGCATGGAGAGCTTGTTGTTGCAAAGGCTTTAATGCAGCTCATAGTAAGTGAGTAAGGAGCTCATGAAGAGAAGGATAAAATGACTATTGATAGTCATAGTAGAGGTTCTAAAGAAAACCACAACAGAAGGAAAGTGAAGAAGTAGGATGCCAAGGAAAATGACAAGAGAATTATTCAAGAGGAAATTTACAAAGAGACTTTTGAGATGAAAGAACAACTCAATGTATTGAGGATGATACGTGAGGAAAGCCAAAGACTAGGTTGGGTCTTGAAGAAAAAGCCAATGAAGTGGCCTAAGTTACAGAGAAGGCTACAACAGAAGCAAGTAAAGTGGTTGGTGGAAGAACTTAGAGAAGTTGAGTTGGAAATCGAAGTGTCCATTTGTGAACCAGAGCAGGGTGAAGTTCTGGTGAAGAAGAAGGAATTATTGATGATTTTTTGAACTGTTGGACAAATACAAACCAGCAAGAGAATGTAAAACCTTATATTATTGAATCTAATAATTTTGATGTGATTATAGGTTTTGCAGAGGATGAGAAATATTTTGAAGCTGTCAAAAGTATGGAAGAGTATCTTTCAGAAGATAAAAACTCTGAAGTAAAGAATGATGGAGAATGTCTCTTGAATGAGAAAAGCAGTGAATTATTGCAATAGAAAGAATTTAGTAATACATTGATGTTTGAAACTGTGACAACACAGGAAAAATTTCTTATGAAAGGAGATGAAATTTAGTCTGAAGAACTGATATGTGAAGCGATAGTTGAGAGTGTTGAACCTTGTAATTTTCGAACTGATCATTTGTGTATAAATGCAGGAATCATAAGTAATGATGAAGTACTTATGAAATGTCATAGATAAATTGAATTGCTGGAGTATTTGTAGGGAAAATAGTATGATAGTGTGATTACAGAGGAATGAGTTCACTACAGTGGACAAGATCAGAAAGACATCATTAGAGCAGATGATGTGGAGGGGAGACTAACTGATATTCTTGAGAGTACATTAGAGAATTTTCTAGAGAATTCTTTAAAGAGGTTGAATTAGCATACTGATGTGTTGATAGAAGAGGAGAAATCAAAGCACCATACTGAATTGTTTCCAAAGGAAGAAAAGGCAATGAGGCCTTATGTTATTTATTTTAATAATTGTTTTGTGAGTGCAGGTTTAGTTGCAGATGCTTGAGGAAATTTGGCACATATGAGAAACCAAGTAAAGATGGTAGAAGAGGATTATGTGGAAGAATTTAATCCATGGAACAGAGATGTTCAATTGCTGGAGAGAGAATGTTGGTAAGTCAGGATTCAATGCAGAAAGAGATAACCATGAAAGAGGGTAAGGATGAAAGGAAGACAGAAAAAGTGAGAATAAGTGGAAAAAGAGTAAGAGTAAGAATTCAACAACTTCAGAGAGAAGCATAGCAGTTTGAAGAGTTAGTGGATAGTAGCAACAACCTGAAACAAAGAGAAAGAGGTAGAAGTAAGTGGTAGAGTATGGACCAGTCCAAGGATGTGTTGGAAATGGAGATTGAAGAATTATGGCAATTGATGATGAAACAGTCCAGGATGAGGCAAATGAAAGCATGAAGGATGGTCAATCAAAGCTTGAACTTGATTGACAAGGAGAGGAATATGAAACTGAAGACAGTAGACATATAGTAGCAGCAAAGGTGCAGAGCATTCAGACAACTACAAACTAAAGTTTGGGACCCTAGAGGTTTTCTATCAACATATGAAGACACATGATCAGGAGATCATGAATGTTTTCTACTTTGGGAGTCTGATGCAGGAGCATTCAGCTCAGAAGAATCATTGTATTTTAGTAGACATAGGGGGGTCTTGTGTTTTAAGGAAGTTGGTTTCCTAAGTGTTGAATTAATGTAATTATTAAGGTTTTGAGTGATTTTAATGAGAGAAGCTAGAATAGGGATTTAATTAAGTATAGTGAGGCATATTTGTAAATGTTCTCGAATGTAGGAGAACATGAGAGATTTAGGATAGTTGAAAGATTTGAGAATCAGTTGTAAATCTTAGATTAGGAGTTGGTTTCATGATTTGTGGATTAAAGAGGATCCTTGGGGATAAAGATGAGATTTTAGGATTGTTGAGAAGTTTATGGATCTAAACCAGTAATTGGTTATAAAATTCTTTTGTATAAATGTAAGCCAAAAAGATAGAGAAAACTTTAGTCAAGTTAGATAGTTAGCTGCTTAGCTAGTTAGAGGTTTTGAGTTAGAGGTTTGATTATAAGCCTACAGCATTTAGGAAAACAGAGACCATTGAGACAGAAGATCAGACCAAGGAGAGAGTTCATGTGTAAATACCTATTTTTTAATGCAAACAACTCGATTATGAGTTTGTGTGTGTGTGGAGTAATTTAGTTATAATATGTGTGTGAACTAGAGGAAGTTATGTGTAACAGATGTTGCAGGTGGAATTCGAGCATAACACAGAGAAGAAGAATGATATGAAGGATCGTAATGGATCGCTTGAATCCATTCAAAGGATCATAGTCGAGATTCATGAGTGACTATGTTAAGATCATGCGGAGTTAAGCTCAAGAGGAAGTTGTGATGCAAGACATCTAAAGACCGAAACCCTAGAAGAAACCCGAACCCACAGAAGAACACTGAAGAAACAACATAAAAACAAAGTAAAGGGAAGAACGAAGAAGTGAAGTGTTGATGCATAGGAGCCATTGGATCAGCTAGATCAATGGACGATATTGTTTGTTATAAGCAGCCAGGATTAAATCACGTAGAATGGAGTCAAGAAATGAATGGTGGAGATCAAACCCAAGTGCTTGCAGAAGGTGAATCACAGAAATTGATCTGGATCATTAGATCAACAGATCTGTTAGATAAACAGATATTAATGGCGAAAGAAGAATGGCAGAGGAATAAATTTGGATTGTCTGATCGATAGATCTGTTAGATCGACGGTGATTAGCAACTACAGGGGTAGGAGTGTATGGATTTCCTTGATCGTGGTTGAAGTCCCACACTCAATCCTAGCCATCGATCTTATATTCAACTCTTAGATCACAGTCAACTGTGAGGGTTAAGGCCGTTTTAATCCGTGTGTTAGTTGAAATCCCACAAACCATAGATTTGATGGCCTTGTATATCTAATGATCATCGCGTGCCTATCAGCTCATACAATAGTCAAGGAAGAAAGATGGGTTTATAAGCAGAAGTTGTTTATCGAGTGGAGAAATAGTGGTAAGTGGTAATTCAGGGTATTCAGTTGATTCCATTTAGTAGTCGACATGTAGCACATCAGAGGAGAGAGGAAACCACTTTATCAGATGGGTAATCCTCGTGCAAGTGGCTCAACTGATATCGTTGTTAACCATTGGATCAAGTGTGCTTTCATCAATGGTGGGGTATCGTTGATTAGTTTCGCATCGTAATATTTCATGAGTGGATGAACCCTAGCCTTAAGAAAATGTGATTTGCGATGTGCAATGCTTGGGTGTATCATCAACCATCGGATTGAAGGGTGAGATCAACGATGGAGATTGAAGCCAATAAGGCTTGGGCCTTAGCGGACCTGAGAAGTTTATCAACGCGAGTTAAGTGATTTGAATTCCGGCAGATGAATGGGTTTAAGTTGTGATATGATGCGACAGTCGTTGATCTGATGGAGTGAAATCAACGGTGGAGGTTGAACCCAATAAAGGTGAGCATCGGAAAATGTGCAAGGTCATGGATTGGTGGAAAGGTTAATGAAGGTTTAGACTATTGAATAGTCAAATATAATGTTTCAGCATAAAACTTAATTAAGAACATTAAACCTTGGTTTAAGAAGGTTTACACCATGGATCAGGTGATTAAGGCTTGGGACTAGTGACATGCAATTTTATTTGCATAATGTGGGTATTGTCGGCTTAGGCTGGCATCATCCACCCCTGGTATTGTAAGTGGCATCCACCCATGGTATTGTAAGTGACATCCACCCATGGTATTCATTCACCCATGGTATTTTCCCATGATATTGTGACATCAACCCATGGTATTCATTCAATCATGGAATTGACCCGTGGTATTGTAACTGAAAAATACCATAAGTAACAAGTCAGATTTTGTAAAAGGACAGTTTGTTCGCCACAATGTAGCTTTTATAGTTATTCTCTTTTTTAATAAAAAAATTCTTTATGGTTTTGTTTATTGGGCACTCTCCTATTTTTCTTCTGGCATTTCAATTTTTCAGATCTTGGGGGCCTCCCCCCCAAAATTCATTTCAGTATTTTAGATCTTGGAGGCCTCCCCCCAAGATCTATATCACCTTGAGCCCAAATGGTTGTCATGTTATTATTCACCACCTAGTTAAGAGTGTACCTTCCCTAATTGTTTAAATGGTTAATCAACTCACGAGGGAGATGATATTATATACCACAACCCACCCATATGTCTTTTCCAATTCTCATTTTTCCCTGTTTCCCACTTTCCAAGCAAGACCTTCTTCAATCACCGAGAAGTAGGATAGAATTGATTTTGATATGACTAAAATATTGGGTTTTTTCTTGTTTTGGGCTCTGGCCCAATCCTCCATAGTACTTGGATAAATGTACTTTTATGCACACCATTAAAGTCTGTAAATTGTGTGAGGTCAGAAGATGCCAACCCACTTTGGCATCCAAGGTTTTTCCAAAGATATGGATGTTTTTTATGCCCCGACCTCCCTAGGCCTTTAAGACTATTACTTTCTCCCATATCACCCATGGAAGTACCAGATCTTCTTGTGAACCTGTCCATAAAATCCTGGAACAAATTTTTTGAATCGAACTTAGGACTCCCTTTGAATCCAAGATAACGGCATCTAATACATTGGGGATAACTTCTAGGACGAATTTTACAAGAACTAATTTACCTACTTTGGACATCCATCTATAATTCTATACCTTTAGCCTTTTTTCCAACTTTTCCAAAAGCCACTATAAGTCATTATTTTTGTAGTCATTTAGTTTGAGATAGAAGCCCAAATATTTGCGTCCTTCTTCCAATTGATTTGTTTGAAACAAGAACATTTCTTGCATACTCCTTTATTCATCAATAGAGAGATATATAAGAAAAATGGAAAGTTTTGATATGTTTACAATCATCCCTATGACCTTCTAGAAAATACCCAAAGCTAATTTTATGGCTTCAATATCACCCCTTGATCCATTACATAACAATAAATGTCATCAACAAATAATAGAAGTGTTATTACCAAATCTTTAGCCACAAAAACCTCCCTTAGATCCCCCCTTCTTCTATCTTCCAATAGAAGTTGGTTGATGCCTTCGATAGCTAGAAGAAATAGAAGAGGAGATAGAGGGCATCCTTGATGCAGCCCCCTCTCTGCATGAAAAAAAATCTGAAGCTGAACCATTTATTAGAACAACAAAATAAACAATGGTTATGCAACTCATAACCCACTTTGTAAAGGGGACTTCAAATCCCAAGTGCATAAGAATGAAACTCATAAATAACCAATTGATTATTTCATATGCTTTTGACATGTCTATTTTGATTACTCACCCTTTTAATCTTCTGATTTTTAAGCTATGTATACCTTATTAAGTGACTTTGATCGCTTCATGGATTTGACAATCCTTGAGGAAGGAAAATTGTTATTTGGATACATTTCTAGACAAGATGGGCTTGATCCTATTTGTAATGATTTTTTCTATCACCTTGTATATAATATTACATAAGGATATGGGCCTAAATTCTTCAAAATATTGACGACCATCAGTTTTTGGAATAAGGGCTATGAAGGTTGAATTGAATGAGGTGATCATCCTCCCATATTGACAGGAGTTGTCCACCACTCTAAGAAAATCATCCCTAATTGTTTCATAGAAACCAAGCAGAAATTCCACTAACCAACCATTTAGTCTTGAGCTCTTTTATTTCTACATGTTGCGAAGGACTTTTTGTAGTTCCACTTCCATAACAAGCCCCATAATGTTCGGATTGTCTTCTTTGTCGGTGAAACTTGGGAAATCATGTGTTATCTACATCACCTCCATAATAGAAGCCTCTAAGGGGGCTTTATGTAGATTCTTGAATTTCCTCCTTCCTAAGTTGGAAAGTTCCTTGAAAGAGGAGGGTGTACCTCCTTCTGGATCATTTAAGGCCCATATTATGTTCCTCATCTTCCTACCCTCAGAATAATTTTGAAATAGCTGTGTATTTTCATCTCCAATTTTAATCCAAATAACTCTTATTTTTAGTCTACATGACTCTTCTTATTCTAATAGGATCCTTTTTTGGTAGCTTCCATCTCTATGAGCCTCTGCTTTGCCTACTCATATTCATATCCTCCACCATCAACGTCCTCCAATATTCCTAGGGATTCCTCCACCTATTTTATCTCTTCCTCGTCTCTTTTTTTTCTTTTGAATGGACCATTGAATCACTGCTTCTTTGACCCTTTTCATATTATCCAAAAATTCAGTCATTGTAGGGACTCCAGAGTCATGGATGAATGGTATCCATGTTTCTTTCACCGAGTCATTGAACTGGTCTTCTTAGAACCATGTTGCATTAAATTTTAAAGGGCTAGCAGGTTTGTGCATGCTCAATTTTAGTTCCAAGAGGATGGGGTGGTGATCATATTATCCTCCTGGTCCTATCCACTAGCATACATGATGTACCCTTTCCAATAGTGGCTCAACCATGAGGAACCTATCTATTCACTTGGAAATCACAACCTTACCCACCCTTTTATTTCACCATGTCAGTTTTCATTTAATTAGATCAACATCAACCGGATTATGAGTCGCATGAGTAAAGTAATCTGAAAGGACATCAATTATAACATGGGTTACCATATATCTCTGAAGTACCAATTGAGAAATTCAAGTCATCCCTAATCACCATGTTCTCCACGGACATTATGGACTTCTTTATTAACATTCGTGGAATGGGGCTCAATTTTCACAAGGCCCATAGATATTATACATTATGAGCTCCATCCCCAAATTTATAGAAAAAAAAGGTTTGCTCCCAATCTATCTTTATTCCCTAAGAGCTAAGGAATTTAATAGATTTTTGGTTGAGGACAATGGCAAGACCCCCAGATCAACCTCTCATGTTTGATCCTATGAAGAACCAACCGGGTAAGATAGATTAATATCAATAAATATCACATCCCCGTCCCCCAAGGTTTCCTAAAATAAGAGAATGTTAGGGTGCTCAACTTCAATCAACCTTCTCATGGCTAGTTTTTTAGAGGGGCTAGCCAAACCCCTACATTTGAAAGAAAGCATAATCATGGAGATGATTGTCTTAGGTCCTGTGCTACTCTAAGCACCCCAACAATAATTTTTTTCTTTTCTGATGCCACATCCATGCGTGCTCTATTTTGGGCTTTAGAAAGGCATGCTCTTTTTCCCTCAACTTTCCATTAGGTTTAACATAAGATAAGGCACTCAATCTATAAAATCTTGTCTCGGATAGGCCCTTGGATGTTTTGGGCTTGATGTTTTAATGTGAAAAAAGAATCCAACGATTCATCCATAGATGAGATTGTGGATAATTTCGGGGGAGGAACAAATTACCAAACTATTGAGCACAAGCATTGAACAAGCCCGGAAGGATTTGAGAGAAAGTTGATTGACTAGTCATGCAATGGATAATGGAAGGTAGACTTGACCCCATAACCATACAATTGAAAGAAGAGATAATAGAAAATATAGAGGGGAATAGTGGGAAGTACCAGGAAGGGACATCCCCTTAGAATAGATACCATATATTTCCCTTTTAGCATCCATCTCAACTCCAACGTACTAAAACTGGGAATTCCCTTCTTCATCTTGTGCCTCAAAATGACTTTGACTAATTTTTTGCGAGGCTTTTTGCATTGAGGTGACTATCTTCAAAGCTCTCTTTTGACCATATTTTCTATCCCCCAACCCTTTCCTTACCAAGAATGGATATGAAAATTTTTTAATTAAGTACCCATACATGTGGCATCTTTGACACTAAAATGGGATACCTTCATAGTCAAGCACATGTTGGTGGGTGATTCCTCCATGAGACAAGTCTAGTTCCTCTTATAAAGCCTTGCAAGGGTCTAGAATTACCAATATATTTGCAAATGACATTATCTTTTTCTTGGTGGAAGCATATGACAATCAACTTCCAAGAAGTCTCCCAAATGATTTCCTATTTCCCAAAACACATCCATAGACCAAAACTTAGGAGGAATTCCTGGTAGTCAAACCCAGACCAGAGCTTTTTCGATCCTTTCTTTGCTCCCATTAAAAGAGGGACCAATTCTTCATCAAGGTTGGGAATGAATCAATGCACCATACCTTCTTCAGAGCCCATGTTGCATCCTTAGTTTTTTCACAACTTAGCATGAACCATCCCTTTGCTAGGAGGGTTATCATTGGAATATTTTCTATCTTATAGCTCCACTCCTTGTTCACCCACACATTTAGGGTCTCTATCGATAACTATGTCCCTCTAACCCTTATACCCTCGTTGAGATTTCGCCACCTGAGATCCCTGAAGCATACCTCTCCTCATGAAATCCTTCTATGTGGGACACCTTGAATTACCAAAAATCTGTTGATATGGGAATTTCCTGCGATGAGACCAAGCCATTATAATGTCAAAAATGGTAGACTTGCAAAAAAAAACAAACTATAAGACTCACTGTTGGGGAAATAGTCTTAAAATATAATATTCGATCCTTTAGATAGACATAGAGATTGAAAAGAACGCTTTACCTGGTCTAGGGCTTGTGTCACTGAAATGACAGGCAACGTATATGTTTCGAACAAGTTCGCTTCTGAAAACCTACTAAGGGGCTGTCATTTGTCCCCCCAGCCTCCATGTTGTGTTACCAGGCTGGAGCTTTGAACCATGGATTTACAATGTTGCTAGGTCATATTCATATTCCACCATCTCATCCACGTAAGAATCGAAAGAAAGTGACTCGACAAACAACCCCTGACAACCCCAAAGTGGTGAGGAAACCCTAAAAAATGAACTCCAAAACCATCGTTATGATGAAAATACATCATGTTCATTATTGCAGTTAACGTTAACTAGCCACAAGAAAGAAAAATGCATATTGTGCATTGCAGATCGCAAACCACCCATAGCCAACCACATTTATTTATATTTATAAATATATTAAAGTTTTATATATATATATATATATATATATATATATATAGTATATATATATATATATATATATATATATATATATATATATATATATATATATATATATATATATATATATATATATATATAATTTGTTATATATATATATATATAATTTGTTTTTCCTAAAGAAACGATGTATTTTGATTAAAACAATAGATAGACATTTTGAGTGGATGCTCCACCCATTATCAAGAAAATATGCTATGTTTATAAGAGAAAAAACGCAAAACCAAGAATAAGAGAAACATGCAAAACAAAAAATTACATGATATATATTATCAAATAAAAAAATAAAAATCATATTTTATTAAAAAATTTATCAAACTTTATTTTTATATTAATTTTGTATACAAATAAAATAAATATGCCCTATTTTATTAAAATGTTTTAAATTAAATATGATTTTAACCATAAAACTACAAAAAAAAATAAACAAAAAAAATACACAAAAGTTTTACTTTGAAGGAAGAGGTGAGAAAGATTATGTAATTAGATAAAGACATTAGGTTAAAAAGTACAATGAATTGAAAAAACAAAAATAGTTGACCATGAGTAAAGAGACATTATGATTAGGTACAAAATTTACATAATTCTCTTATTCCTCTATTTTTTACTTCTTCCTTTTTTCTTAGGAACTTTATTTAATTTTATTATAACATCATAAATTGTGGTGAGCATCAAAATTGAAGTTAAATTTTTCATAACATATTTTACTTGTAAGTAATTATTTGTATGTATACATTATTTATTTGAAATTATATCTTAGTAGTGGATATTGAAGATCAAATGTTTTAGTTATGATGAGTTTAATTTCTCTTCAAAATCCCAAAACATTTCCAATTTGAATCAATCCTCATTCTCTTGTTGCTTGGATTTATTAATGATAGTTACCAATCTACTTGTGGATCTTCTTTTTACCTACTCTAATTATGAATAGTGGATCTTCTTTCTACCTACTCCACTTATGAATGGTGGATCTGTGTCTTATTTCCACCTACTCAATATGTAAACATGGCAATTGACATTAGGGATCAAAATTAATTCCATGAAAGTTTGATTTCTTATTATCAAAATAAATTTAACACTTCAAACAAAATAGTATTATATTTAAACATTTGTTTTTATTAACAAAAAACAATGTTATTTTTGTGTTTTTTTTGGAGATGATGTTTTGCATCATAATGCACATGTGCATTAATCATCACACTTACAATTCTCATAACAAAATATTCTAATAAGTTATACTTCTAGAAAAATTGTATTGTTTAAGTTTTAAATAACAATATTATATTTTAATTTCCCTTTAAAAAAATATGGCAATTGGTTGAATAATTAGACTAAATAACCTATGGCCTAAAAGAATAGATTCTTTGTATATGAAGAACTGCTTATAAAAAATGAAATAGTAAATGATCCTATTGAATTTTCTTCATATGGCTCTTTATAAAACTTTAAATTCACTAGATATGAACTATATAGACTCTAATACTCATAAATCATAACTATGCCTAAATATGATGTGCGTAATAAGAAATATGAACTTTTTAATTCTCTTTGTTTTTTTAATATTGAAAAATAAAAGCAAATTAATTTTAGCTCAGTCTTATAAATTAAATGGCTAATATAAAGATGAATAGGCATCACTCCATAATAAATATCAAAACACTTTACATGATAACATGGAAAATACTCATGGAGATTTACCTCACTTTACCATAGAAATTCTTAATTTGTAAATAATCTTTGATTTGTGTATATTATTATAAATATTTTAAAATATTCCATAAAGGTTAAATCTTTACCATCCACCTAATAATTATTAATAATTAAATTAAAATCTTCACAATCTTATTGCAAAATAGACAACGCTATACTTAATAGGGAGAATATAGTCCAAGGTTTGGTCCCACGGATCTAATGATCCAATCCTAAACAGAACAATATATACGTGATAACTGCTCTACCCAAGATTTCTAAAAACAAAAATAAACACTCTATACTTAAAAAAAACCAAAATTGATGACGGATCAAAAGTTAAAGAACTTTTTAGCTAGAGTTAATGGAGCTTGGAATTAGAGATACAGCGTAGTGTACAGTCGAAAATGGAGCTTGGAATTAGCGATACAGCGTAGTGTACAATCGACTGCGTATGTGTGTGATAATGGAGCTTGGAATTAGAGATACAGCGTAGTGTACAGTCGATAATGGAGCTTGGAATTAGCGATACAGCGTAGTGTACGATCGACTGCGTAGGTGTGTGATGATGCTGTGTTCGAATTGTATCCACAATCCCCTGGAGAGATGTATGTTTGGTAGTGTAAAGGTTGACAAAGACATTGTTCCGTTTACTTTGATCTACTCCCCACTTCAGAAAACAACATATTTGTTGTTTGCCAGCAAATTCGGTTCTTCCCATGTGCATTTTGCCTGCAAGTAAGGAAAAAGAAAAAGTAGTTGTTATTGTTTCTAAAATGACCTGTTCGTATTTTGTTTTGCGTGAGAAATTTGTTAAACGGTGAAGGTCATATGAAGGATGCAATCTATGGTGCATACTAATAAAGATGTTGCCATCCGGGTGGTGTATCTCGATTGCATAAGTTCCATTTTTTTGGTAATTACTATAAGTTTCTGCGGAACGTTCTTAAAGGCTACACAAGAATGGATTGTGGGGTTGCCACTAGTAAAAGCCCCGTAGAATTTTTTTTTCCTTATTTTATAATTAGATGATTAAATGTAAATTGTGTATTGGTTAAGATACAAATTTAATAGCTCAAATCTCTTTTATGTATTTAATAGCTCAATTCTTTTTATGTGGTGTGTAAGAAGGATTTTGTTTTGGAAATAATCAGATTGTGTGGGATTCAAAAGTTCTTGTGGACTAGTTCTATGGAAAAGCTAAATTAAGAGTTTTTCCATTAAAATGGTGGCAAAGGAAATCCGCTGGTTACATGAGCAATATATGATGTGCAAGTTCATCATACATACAATGAGAATAATGCCATGGAAGATATGTTATCCAAGGAAGCTCTACAATTAGATGTTGGATTAGTTTCCATCTCAAGGTATCTAATAGTAATTTGTTGTTTGTTTTGTCGTTTAATCTGTTTGATCCTATTCAAATAAGATTTAATTAAGCTTCAATATATGTTGATATATCTGGGATTTCTATTTGATATTTTTCTATGAAATATCAAAAGTATGATTTTTCTCCTTAAAAAAATGGATAGAATGGAAAAATATTTAGCTAATTATTAACTCCATTCAAAAAATATATTCAAAAATTAATTATTAATATAATCAAATCTCATTATTATATTTTAAATTAATTATCATTTTAAAAACAAAATTACAATAATATAAATATCATGATGTAGAATTTACCTTAAAAAATTATTTGAGAAATTTTTCCTTTATTTTATTTTTATTATCATGACAATTATAAAAAAATTTATGAAAGATCACTTTATTGAGAGTAAATGAATATTATATTATATTATATAAATTTATTATTTTTAAATTTATAATAAAGATTAAAAAATATATTTTTTTTTTTTTGTTTATTAGATATAAAAACATTATAATAAAATCAAATTTATTTATTTATTTTATTGAAAAAATATTTTTCCCTGGGTATAATTTTTAGATTTTTTTTAATAGTATTTGAAAAATTAGTTAGTAAATGATACCACACATTTTAATATAATTATATCTTTTTCATTAAATTTAAGGTTATAGTTTTTAAAAAAAATTGCTTATTTTAAAAATTGGTTAGTAAATGATACCTTTCTAACCACGCGTGTTAATAGAATTATATAAAAAAATTAACTATATATGTTGACAGAATTATAAAGATTTCTGACTATATCTTTGTCATTAAATTTAAGATTATAATTTTTATATTCTTTTACTTATTTTAAAAATTAATAAGTAAATAATACTTTTTTAGCTACACATGTTTATAGAATTATAAATCTTTAACATTACTTAAATAAATAAAACAACAATTTCTATATACAAATTTAATTCAAATATTATTAATAAAATATTTTAACATCATCTTCACCATATTTTTAATAAAAAAATTCTACATAATCTTTACCAAATTTTTAATAAAAAAATTCTACATAATCTTCATTAAAAAATTTCTACATAATATTCATCATGTAAAGCTAATACAATCCTTGCTCTTTAAATTAAAAAAAACACCCAAATTCAAATTCAAATTCAAATCCAAAATTACGCACTATAAATTCAAGGAGTTCAAATCTCAAAACATAGTTTTCCCACTTCCTAAAGGAAAATAAAAAAAATTAAAGTCAAAGTGGATGGTAATTTTTCTACTCTAGCAACTAGGTGACATCTCCTATCAAGTCAAAAATAATTGATTTGACTTGATAGGAGATGTCACCTAGTTGCTAGAAAAGAAAAATTACCATCCACTTTGTTCATCCAATCATCCATGGCCATTTTTCTAGTGGTAGGCATGGAACCAATTAGAGCCAAATTGAAACATTATAAGTCTCTTATCTCAAGAATGGTTGTATCTACATGAACATTTCATTGAAAATCTATTACAATACCCTTTAAAAAATGGAACAAGTACAATTGCAACTTGTTTCCTTAGCAAGGTTAAGATAATATGACAAGATTTTTTGATAACAGATTTTTTTCTATATTGGCTTTGTGGACACAACTAAAACATGTTACAAATTTCAAAATACTTCTCAAAATTGCTTTTATAATCTCCATTTGGAAATGGCAACACAAATTTCCCTCTAGTGGCAATAGTGCAACTTGAATCTAGTTCTTGAGTAGAGAGAAAATCATGATGCAAGAGTTTTTCTATAGTTTTGAATTCATAGCTAAAATTGATTACAATATCTAGAAAAGAGAGACTGGCCCCATAAAATAGGGTATTTATGTTTTCATGAGTAAGGCAATGTCAAGGTTTGCAATTATGTATATAATATTGGGTTTATATTCAATGGTCTTTCATGACACAAACTAAGGAGGATAAGTCATACCCTTAGGCATACTATCCAATTCCAAGGGACAAAAGTGTGATCTCCATGAGTTGTATGCTCAATGTACTACAAGATAGACTCCCAAGAAACTTAGCTAAGGAGGGATTTATTGATGCCTATAGACTTCTTATATACCCAAGGTTATGTGGAATAACAAATCTATAAATCAATGTAATACTACCCATAAATACCAATAAAAGTGTTCAACGGTTCACAAGATGACTTTGCCTATATTCCCTACATGTATGCTTCCCCACCACAATTTTACTTGTTTATGAACATATCTTTGTGTTTATAGGTTCTTAAACACATCTATAACTTAAAAAAAAAAAAAAAACATATGGATTCTTATCCTTAGTAGAGAAAATTCTTAAATACTAGTTATAAGATAAGTAATATGCAGAGAAAAAAACATCATTAATTGAATTGACCATAAAAAAAATATGGTTAATAAATTATATATAATAAAAACTTAATATTAATATTGTAATCCAAAAAAAATTCAAAAAAAAATTATTAATATTGAAATTTATAACAAAAAAAAATAACAAATTTCAAAAAAAAATTAAACAAAATATTTTATTTCCATAATAAAATCTAAATATATCTACATAAACTCTACTACATTATTAAATTAAAACTATTTAATAAATAATATTATTAAATTAATAATAATAATAATATAATAACAAACTGAATTTAATAAATAATATTATTAAATTAATAATAATAATATAATAACAAACTGAATTCAGTAACAGCACTTTATATGGGTTCATACACCAACTACAAAATAAATATTTTTTTCATAAAACCATTTTACACCTCTTGTATAACAACTTTTGATATAATTAACTAATAGCTCAATGAATTGTATTATATTATTAATTAAAAATCCCGTATATTTTATTTTATATATAATATATATATATAACAATATAACTCTAAAACATTCTCATTCCTATTTGTTGGGCCATATGAATGGAGAGAAATAGAAAAAAAATTGAAAACCAGAATTTTACCAGAAATATGAGGGCGAAGGCTCTTGCCATATATGAACTAATCCTGGAGGAGGACTAGTTTGTATCCACTCGTAATATTACCATTGAAAACATTGACCCTTCAAAGCCCTGGGAGCCTTGGGCCTATTTTGATGGCTAAGCATAGCAAGGGAGATGTGGAGGAGGTGGTGTTCTTTTTCTAAACAACGAACGTTACTATAAACATTAGTATAAGATGATATGATGTTGGTCGTGGCTATGGCATAAATATTTTTGCTGAATTTTTCAGTTTGAAGTTTATTTTTTTTAAAAGAAAAAGAGCGTTAATAGTAATAAGTTTTTAGTGATTCCAAAGTTATTATTTACTGGTTTAATTGGACATTACATTGTCACATACATTCTCAGAAAATTTATTAGATGATATATTAATGATCAAAGTATAATTTGATTATATTTTTGTTTATATATATGGAAAGGAATACAGTTTCTGATCAGTTTTGCAAAAAAGAGGGAGGAAGACCGTGGTACTTGGTTGATTACTGAACATGTATGAGCATATCACCTACCAACATTTTCAGAGTTATGGTTTATATATAACTAAATACTTGGAAATATCAGTTTTTTTGATATACAGTTATAATTAACAAACAATTTTGAATATACTTATAAGCATTTGTTACATTTAATTTTTCATTTTTTTTTATATTATTATTGAAAATTAGAAGTTTAAAAAAACACAATACTATAAGTTTCTTTAACTTGAACTAAACTAGTTAGTTCGAAACGCATAAACAAAAGTACTATAATGTGATGGCTGTCTAAGAAATCTTTTCAAAAACTTGATATACATCACAGAACGCGTAGACAAAAGTACTATAATGTGATGTCTGCCTAAGAAATCTTCTCAAAAACTTGATATACATCACAGAAGCTTAAATTCAACAATATTATATATATATATATTAATGAAAATTACAAATACACTAATAACTAACTTAATAAATAAACCTTATATCGTTATCTAATTTTTATTTTTTAATAAATGAACATTGTACCATTGAATATATCTGAAATTTGTTTATAAAAGTACACTACATTATTATTTTGTATTATTTTATATATACACACCAATTACACTTCTGTTAACAACGAGGGTTTCAATCTCAGGAGTGAGGACATCTCCTTCCCTAGCTAACACGCATTACATTTCTGCAGAGAACGATTGTTGATCTGAGAAGAGGAATTGGTGGAAGAAGAAGAAAATTTGCGCGCATCCTCATCATTGGTGCGGAGCTCTGTCTTGTCCAGATACACAACTGAGTGCACAGTTTGATTTGGGAACCAGCTCGTCCAGTGACTTGATCCTATTCTGCAACTGCTTCACATATTTGATGGTATAGTCTGCATTAATTCATCCAATTAAAGCTTTGCGATCGAAAACAAATCCCATTACCAAATCAAATTTTCAAATTTTAGTATTTAAAATAAATTGAGCAATAATCTTACCATATTAATAAGTTCTTACCATTGAAAATTATGAAAGGTAAGAACACGAGGATACTCTTAAATCTCTATCACAGTCTGCCTCTATTAAATTCAACCTATTAATTATATTACCTTGATGTCTGCCTCTAGGTTCTGGATGAATATTCCAGTCATTACAAATCCAGATCTCGCATTTGCTGCAAACACAATAAATGCATATATTGAGTACTGCAAGAGTAAATTAATATGCTAGTAAAAATATGTTAACTTTTTATCATCATAATAACAGTTTTCAGAGTGATAATAAATACATGCGCTTTGTCTTTTATACATATTGTCTCTGAATTTCTCACAGTTGGATAACAGAGCGGCATGCTCAACTGCTTTCTTGAAATTTGAACCATGAAATCCGTTAATTGGTATTTGGCAAAACTATCACTCAACGACCACAAAGATCTGAGGCTCACAGTTTTCACGTGCATTGTTTTGTCTGAATGGGACCACAAGATCTGTGACGATTAAATCTCCCCGCCTAATCCCCTTAATCATTGAATCACATTTCTTTAGATTCTATAAATCTGATATATGAATAAAAAAAATTAATATACAAATTATTTAAAAAATATATATATATATATATAATTTTTTTTTATATTTCTAAAGATTTGAATCCTATGCATAACTTACCTCATTTCTTTGTCCAGATTTCAAATAACAAAAATAATAAATAATTGGTAAAAAAATCTACTATCAAACCTAAAAAACAATGAATAGTTTGGGGATAAACAATAGTAGCAGAGACGAGGTATACCAGAAGTAGAGGTGAACAAAATATCATCAAGTATGTGAAGCAGCTGCAGGATAGGATCAAGGCACTCAAGGAGCAGGGTCCTAAATAAAACTGTGCAGTCAGTTGTGTATGTAAAGAACACGGAGCCTTGCACCCATGATCAGGATGCATTCATACTTTCTCCTTCTTCCATTAATTCCTCTTCTCAAATCAACAATTCTTCCTCACACAGATTCTCTGTGTATTATATCGCTCTATTTACCAACTTCTACACAAAAAAATAAATGGGAGTATTAGTTTAAAATGTAATCACAAATTGAAAGGACAACGAATTATAACAGTTGCAACTAAACAAATTATAACAGTTCCAACTAATACTCAGCCGAGTTGATTCCTATTTCTATCTCCCAATGACTTTGGAAAGGAGCCCAAAAAAAACCTATATTAATCACTAGACTAAAATGAGTGAAGGCCATGAAGAAGAATTGTGATACCAAGAAATAAAAGGTAAGTGGCATGGACTCCGTGCCTGATAACGCTTCGAACGCCTCGTTGAGCTCCACACGCGATGTCGCTTGGCTTTATAAGTAGCAAAGATCGTATGGTTCCAGCTGATACATAGATATTTTTTACAGGTAGACATGTAGACAACAGGGCGTGGGTACAACTTAGCGTTTTTACGCTAAGGCCAAATGCGTACCAGGTCCCCTATAAAAGTAGGACTTCCCGACATGGTATCGTTTATAATGTACGACATGGGTTCGGATTTGGAGCTAATGCTGTCTTTTCCAGGCTGCCAGGGTGAGGGGGTGAGGGTATTTAAGCAATGGTTAATATTTTTTATTGGTATTTAATGATCAAATATGAGTAATTTTAAAACTGTGTTAGGTGTTTGATAAAATAAATAAATGTTGTTTACGTCCATGGTAGGTATGAGTAAGAGTATGAGTAAAAGAAGCCAGTGAAATGTAATAGTTTTAAAGTTAATGTAATAAAAAAAAATTATAATCTCTTTCCCCGTGATTTTTCTATGAATGAGGTTTTCTATGTAATTTATGTGTTCAATTCTTGAATTAATTTTTTTAGTTTATTTTTCTGTTATTCTGTTTTTCTGGCTGCTGGTTTTTATAGTTTAGAGACTAATACAATAAGTGATATGGAGAAGTTGAATGGGCATATTTTTTCCCTATGGAAATCACAAATGGAGGATACACTGATTATAACAATGATAGATGAAGTTTGACATTAAGTGGCAAAGCATGTATAGTTTAATGTAGTAAGTGATAAGACAACAAAAGGGCTATGCAAGAAGCTGCATGATTTATATGAGAAGAATACAACATCAAATAAAGTCTTCTTGGTGAACAAGCTATATAACCTCAAGATGAAAAAAGTTATATCTCGGTGGAGTTATTGGGGAGTTATTGGTGAACAAGCTACATAACCTCAAGATGCAAGAGGTTATATCTCAGTGGAGTTATGGCATAAGCTTTTGGGCCACATGGGTGAAAAGGGCCTAAAATTTCTTGTTGGTAAAAATCGACTTCCACTCTTGAAATTCTATGAACTTGATCTTTGTGAGTAGGCAATGAAGAGATCTTTTATGAGAGGTGGTCATGAAAAAGGAACAAATTTATGATAATTGTCTGTGTGTTTGGACTGGTGAATGTTAAGTCCTTAGGAGGACCCTCATATTTTGTCACATTCGTAGATGATGCATCTAGGAAAGTTTGGACCTACCCTATGAAAAGTAAAGGTCAGGTGTTTGAGATATTTCAAAAGTTTCATGGAGACTAACAAATTGCTCAAATGCTTGAGGATAGATAATAGTGGAGAGTATTGTTCCAATGCATTCAAGAATTATTGTAATAGGTTTGGCATTAAACATGAGAAGATTGTCCCTGTTACTCTCCAATAGAATGGTACCCCAGAAAAGATGAATCACGCTATTATCGAGAAGGTGAGGAGTATGTTGTCAAATTTTGAATTGGAAATGAATTTATAGACAAAGTAGTAAGGAAAACTTGTCACATCATCAATCCCTCACCTTCTACAGCCCTAGATGGTGATATTCCTCAAGAAATTTGGACCGTCAAGAAAGTAAATTATTCTCACTTAAAAAAATTTGGATGTCAAGCATTTATGTATATTCCCAAAGAACATAGAACCAAATTAGATGATAAATCAAATAAATGTATTTTAGGACATGTGGATGGTGAGTTTGGTTACCATCTATCGAATCTGGTTAATCTCAATTTTGTTAGAAGCAGGGATGTAATACTTAATTAATTAGAGATGTATAAAAGTTGTATAGGTGATATGGAGGTCAAGAAAATTGTTGGCAAGTTTACTACATAACAAGAAAATATCCCACCATTGCAATAATCTAAGCAATCAAATCAAGAATAAGATGGACAACAAGAAGAAGAAACTTGTGGCAACCATTTCAACAGATTTAATCAAAAAACACACCACCATTGTTGGTTCATAGGTCTACTAGCCATTATAATCCCTCACAAAGGTATCCACCCTCAAATTATATTTTGTTAACTAATGAAGGTGAATTGCATTTTTTTCAGGAAGCTTCTGAAGTGGAAACTAGTAAAATGTGTAAAAAAGAAATGGATGAATAAATGGACTCTCTCTTGGAAAACAAAACTTGGAAGTTTTGGAAGCTTCCAAAAAGAAGAAATACCCTACAAAAAAAAACAGGGTATATAGGATTAAAGAAACCAAGGCTGGTGGTGAAGGGATTTTCCCTAAAAGAAGGCATTGACTATACATAAAAAATTGCACATGTTGTTAATATGGAGTCCATAATAGTTATCATTGGTCTTGTTTCTACTTTAGACTTGGAATGTAAACAATTAATGTGAAGACAATTTTTATTTATGGAGAATAGGAAATTTATATGGAACAAGTGTAAGGATTCAAGGGAAAAGGTAAAAATAACCTTGTTTGCAGGTTAAAGAAGAGCCTTTATGGGTTGAAATAGAAACCCAATTCAATTTATCTATGCTAGAGTATGGCCTCAACATACTGGAGGCTAATCATGTTGTCTACATCAAGAGGTATGATCAAGAAAAGTATATTATACTAATGTTGTATGTGGATGCTATGTTAATTATTGGACATGATAAGAACATGATCAATAGGTTGAAGAAAGATTTTGGGTAGTCAATTTGCAATGAAATATTTAGGTCGAACACAACAAATATTGGGCATGACGATTATATGTGATAGACATAGAGGAAATTTCAGCCTAAAAGTGGCCTATTAAGGAAAAATAATAAAATAAAAGTTATGAATTTTTAAGGGAAAATAAGAAAACTATTTTTTAATTGTATTTTTGGCTTGTCTCATGATAGATTTACTCAAATTTCAAGTGTCAACACTCATTGGATGCAAAATTAAATTCTTCATCCAGTAAGTACTCTTTATGCATATTTTTTTAGAAGATCCACATTGATAAAATTGCAGGTACACTAAAAAAATGTGTCCGACACGTTTTTTTAATGTATCTGCGATTTTTATCAATGTGGGTCTTCTCAAAAGTATGCATAATGGGTACTTGTTGGATGCAGAATTAAATTCCACATCCAATGAGTGTCTACACTTGAAATTTGAGTAAATATATAAGGAGATAAGTCAAAAATACAATTTAAAAAAGTAGTCTTTCTTCTTTTTCCTCCAAAATATTTGCATGTACCTCTTTTTAAATTTAAAGGATTTTGATTGGTTTACATATTATGACATGGAAATTAAGTGAAAATGTCATGGACACTTTTAGGTTAAATTTTCCTCTAACGAAGAACAAAAAGTTGTGTTTGTCACGAGAAAAATATATTGAGAAGGCATTAGACAAGTTCAATATGAAGGATCCCAAACCAATTTGTACACCCTAGCATCGCACTTCAAACTTAGTGTTGATTTGTGCCTTTATGATGACAAGAAGAAGCAGGAAATGAGTAAAATAACTTATGCTTCAACAATTGGTAGCTTGATGTATGCCATGGTATATACCCATCCAAATTTTGCACATTGAATGGGAGTAGTGAGCAGGTTCTTTGCAAATCTAAAACAAAACAAAAAAACAAAAACATTGGCAAGTAATAAAATGGATTTTGAGGTATCACAAGTGTACAAGTAATTATTGTTTATGTTTTGGTAGCAATATTGTTATTCTTGAAGGTTATACGAATGCAATATGGCTATAAATGTGGATACTGGAAAGTCCACTACTAGTTATATATATATTTGTAGGTGTAGCAATGTCTTGGATACCTACACTACAAAAAGTAGTAGCCCTCTCCATAACAAAGGTAGAATACATAGCTGCCACTTGTGTAGAGATATTGTGCATGCAATAACTTATAGGACACTTGAGAATCAAATAAGAGAAATATGGGTTCCATTGTGATAGTCAGAGCGATATTCATTTCGTAAAAAACCCAGCATATCATTCTAAGACAAAGCACATTGATGTTCGATATCATTCGATTGGTCAAATGTTTGATGATGGACTGCTACAATTGGAGAAAATACACATTAAATATAATCCAACTAATATGTTAACAAATATTTTTCTAAGGGATAAGAAGGAGCTTTGTAAAACCATGGCTAGATTAATGCAAACTTGATGAAAGACATCTTGGGAAAGGATTAGTGGTGAGGAGAGAGAAACAATGTCAAAAATATTCACTCAAGCCCCTATTTGGTCTCAAGTGAGAGATTCTTAGGTGAGAGAGAAAATCAAAGTAAAAGTTGTTCGCGCCCATGGTATCAAAAACCCATGGTATTTTCGCTTGGTGTTTGGCTCATGGTATTGTAATGAAATTTATTTTTATAAGGGTGTGAGTAAAAATAAGCTAGTGAAATGTAATAGTTTTATTTCTATTACGATAAAAAAAAATGTCTGATTCCTTTTCTCGTGGTTTTTCCCCAAATGAGATTTTCTATGTAAATTCAATGTCCATTTTATAAATTAATATATATATAAACTTTTACATATATAAGTTTATTATATATAATTATTCTATATATATATATATATATATATATAATTATATATATATATATATATATATATATATATATAAACTTTAAAAAATCGGTCGACCCTATTCCATGCTCAAGAGGGGGTTGAAACATCTTAATGGACTTTTTAAGATTAGAATCCTCATGCATTAAGTTTGATATTGACTCCACACATACAAAAGTGAGACCAGAGCATGGGTTTCTTCATGATGTTAAAGTGGATGAAGAAATGAGATCATAGATTTTTTTTAGGTTGGAAGCATCAAAGCTTGAAATATCAAATGTTGTATGATAATAAAATAATATTGGAAAATTAAAAAGTTTATGGGTAAAGTGTTATTGAAAAAAAATGAGAATTATATGAAAGAATGAGGTTATGGATTTTTGAAGCTAGAAGTATCGAGGCTTGCACTATTAAATGTTGTATGACAATGGAGTTATATTGGAAAATTTAAAATTTTATGGGTAAGGTGTTATTAAAAATGATGTTGTATGACAATGAGTTATATTGGAAAATTTAAAAGTTTATGGGTAAGGTGTTATTAAAAATGAATGAGACTTATAAGGAGAATCTACTTCGAAGGCTTGCAATATCAAATGTGCTATGAAAATGGAGTTATATTGGAAAATTTAAAAGTTTACGAGTAAGGTGTTATTGAAAAAAATGAAATCTATAAAGAGAATCTCTTTTAATTGGATGAAATGCAGCTTACCACAAAACTTTAATGTTAGAAGACTCAATGGTCTAGAATTTGCATAGCGTGAGGTCACTCTAGAACAAGTTCCTACTAACCCTTTAAGCTCTTTGATCAGAACAAGCTCCTAATAACCCTTTAAGTTCTTTGATTTTTATAGGGTATTTGAAAATATTGTTTATCTTAAACAAAGTAAACCAAAATTATTTTTTTATGAGAATAATTTACAATTAATAGATTTAAATTTTATAGGAAAAAGATCTATTTAATATGAAATTTTGAAAAAAAAAAATTATTATTATTATTATTTATTAATAATTTAATTATTTAAATATATTATTTATTTTTAATATTGGCATATTTATTATTAATATTTATTAATATCATTTACATATTTATTATTAATATTTTTAATAAATTCTATTATATGATACACTCAGCATAGAATTAAGAGCACATGCTTAAGTTTTACCAACCCATGATTATCAATAGTTAACAACACTTTCGATAAAATGTTTCTTACTTGTCAGTCCATCATTGTCTATCTATATAATGATAGTTTTTCCAAAAGAGAATTCTTATTTCATATCAACCACAAAAAACCATAATGTTTACAGAAAATATGTCTAGGAATTCAATTCGAGTAAAGACCTCTCCACCCAACCAATGAGATTGGTCTCCTCAACCAATTCTCCCCCAAGCTTTTTCAATTCTAGACAACATCTAGACAATGACCTATCAAGGTATATTCTTAGGAATCAAGACCACTTAGTCCAGCTTGGAACTCACAAACTCCAGCCTGTCTCAGGGTTTCAATAGCTCTAAGTCCAACTCAAGAATAAACTAATGGCAACGTGCCACCTCATCCTAACAGTGTCTTATTCAAGTTTTTGTTTTCTTCTTTCTCTTCTTCTCCTACCTTCCTTGGCTTGTTTTCCCACTAAGATGTTTTATCTCTAGGGAGAGAGGAAGTAAGTGTCTCTAACTATCTGGTAATTCAAAATTATTTACAATCCTTGGGGTTGTTACAGATCTAAGAGGGATTTTGTACCACCTAGATACATGCAAATTTTCTAAAAATATCAAAATTATGTCCAACAATAATTACCATACCTAAGACATGTGAGAAAGGATTCTCAAGAAAAAAACATAATTAACAATGTACAAAGAACAAAAATATTATTCACTACATTAGAAGTATTAATAAAGTGTGAGTAATAAAACTTGAAGTATTAATAAAGTGTCAGTAATAAAACTTGACTCATCAATAGTGAAATAAGATAAGATATATGAAACTTAGAAAAATAAAAAATAAAATTGAATATTTAAAAATTTTATTTCAATATTATATTACATATTATGTAAAATACATTAAATATTTTATATAAACTTTTGCACTTGAGTAACTTGGAAAAATAAAAAATAAAATTGAATATTTAAAAATTTTATTTCAATATTATATTACATATTATGTAAAATACATTAAATATTTTATATAAACTTTTGCACTTGAGTAATTATTAAATGAAATCTCATAATAATTTGATGTTGCATACAAATTGACTTTGTATTCATAATAATAATAATAAATTAACAAAAATATATATAATATATATCACAAATAAACATAAATATCAAAGCATATATAAAACTATATAATATAAAATTTATATTTAAATTAAAAACTTTTAAATTTATTATTGGCATTTATTTTATATATATATATATATATATATATATATATATATATTCAAATAAATAAAATAAAAATTGGATACTAAGTTGAAAACTCTTTTGCGAACCTCAAATGTCCTAATGAAAAAACTAACAACATTTAAAACATCACGTATCAAGTATCATGATGAAAAAACTAACAATAACTAAAATATTAAATTACATTAAATTAATCAAAACTATTTTATTCCATATTTGATTATGACATCTTTCTTAAGAATGGTGGTAATATTAATTATAATTTTTTATTTAAAATATTTATTTATTATACCTTTGAATAAATTACAAAATATTAAAAATTAAAAATATTACAAAATATTAAAAATTAAAAATATATATAGTTAAAAAAAATACAATAACAATAGTTATATAGTAGTTAATACTTATGGTTTAATTTAAATATAATTAAATTAAATTAAATAATACTAAAAATAAAGAATAAAAATGATTAACTAATATTGTTTATATTAATATATATTTTATATATGATTAATTAATAATTTATGATGATGATGATGGTTAACGTCCACTGAGACCAAATTTTGGTTTATTGGACTTAAAGAAATGAATTATTTAGTTTTATTTAAGATTTTATTCCTATACTCAAAAAGCTTGGAGAGAAGCCTCCCGAGCTCACTGTAATTTTGACAACGTAAAAGGCTAAGAAGGTTAGTATTGCAACAAAGATTTTGAAACTGAGATCTAATGTGGTTGTATGCGGGGCACTCTAAGAGGAAGTGATTTTCATCCTCGATGTTCGTATTCTCACAGAGATGGAAAAACCTTTCCATCCATGGTGTTTTAGGAACTGTCCAACGACCCGTTTCACTATGGAGCTCATGAGAGTTCGTCCTAATCTTGGCTATATTTCTTCTTTGAACTAGTTAAAACAGAGAGATACTTTTGATCTTCTAGGGTGGGGTTGATGACCTCATAACATCTTAATATTCTTTTAGTTGATAAATCTTTCTCACACCACATTTTTTCTTTGAACTTAGAAGTAACAATATTTTTAATGTTATTAATGTTTTGCAAAGCAACATTCTTGTCGATCTCCCAGTGATTTAACCAGGCTCTGGTGTCTTTATACCAACGTCGTTTGAGCCTTAGGTGGTTTTGGATGGAATTTAAAGCTAGCTTAGGAAGTCTATGTTCTCCTATGTTATTGATTTTGTGCTTGTACAACAGAAGCCTAGTCATAGCTAGGCTCTCGATAGGGAAAAGACCCACTTCTATAAGGAGAATAGAATAGGGTGTGTTGCTTTTAATTTTGAGGTTATACGTTATAAAACACTTCCGAATTTGCTCAATCTTTCTCTAGGATTCTCTAGAGATGCTACAACCCCAAACCTCACATCCATATAAGATCACTGGAGTGACTAAATTTTCAAAGAGGAACTTCTTTCTATCCCACATTACAAGGTTTTCCATTTTACAATTATTTTCAAGACCAAAATAAGCTTTCCATTCCCCATTAATCCTTTTCTCAATGCTATAGTTCCAGTTGAGCTTGTGATGAATATCAATTCCTAGGTACTTGTAGGAAGACACTTCCTCCATGTTACTATTGTCATACATAAAATTAGCGTAAGTGTCCTTCTTGGATTTGATAATCATAACTTTTGTTTTGTCAGTGTTAACAATCATGCCCATGGTAGAGCAGAAATCCATAAGAAGTATAAGTCGCTTATCAAGATCAGATGGGCACCTTGCGAGAAGAACAATATCGTCAGGGTAGAGAAGAAGGATGATTACTATCCCAGCTAAGATCGTGCCAGCACATCCTGCTTCCTCTAAAAAACCTTCTAGCTTGTCAATGTAAATGCCAAATAGGGTAGGGGAGAGGGGGCAACCTTTTTTAACTCCCATATTACACTTAATATCTTTCGACCACCCCTCATTGCTCTTTAACTTGGCAATTACATTCTTGTATAACCTTATAGCAACAACTCTCAACTCAAAAGGAACCTTTAGCTCTTCTAATCTGTTCCAAAGGTTGTTTTTAGGAACCGTATCAAAAGCCTTTCTAAGGTCCACAAAGCAGCAAAAGAGATTGGATTTATCATTGTGGCATTCCTCCACAATGATCCTAAGTGTAACGAGGTGATTTGTTGTTGAGTGCTGCTTTCTAAAACTTCCTTTAGCCTGCTTACCTTCACTTTCAAGCCATACGCTCAACTTCCTTTCCAAAATAATACCATATAACTTGGCTAGGAGAGGGCTGATCATAATTGTCCGATAATTAGAGGGGTTATTTGTATCCCCACTTTTAAAAATAGGGATAATGAGGCTTTGAGTCCATGGTTTAGGGAACCCTTGCTTGACCACTTGATTGAAAAGCTTGTGAATGTGGGGGATGAGGACAGGACCTCCAATTTTTAAGATTTCTGCCTAGTAACCTTCAATGTCCTTAGCTTTCCCATTAGCCAAGTGATTAACCCCAAAATCAATGTCTTCTAATGAGAAAACTTCTTTCGTTATGAGCAGGGTTTCAAAGTTATCCATGACATTTGGAGATTCATAAAGCTTTTTAAGATAGGAATTCCAGTCGTGTAAAGCAATTTTATTATTATCTTTAGTTTTCCTAGTTAGAATCTACCTCTAGAATTTCTTAGGAGCTACCTTAGAGAGGTGTAAGAGATTCTCTTGTCTTTTACGAATATACTGCCTTTTTTTCCTTTTAGTTAGGGCTTTGTATATTTTTATCTTGCCAATTTGAAGAGATTCATCACAAATTCCTTAATTGCTCTCCTCACACTTTTACAATATTTGTCATACCATGGATTGGTTTTGCTATTTCTTTTATTAACTTCAATTGAGAACTTGTTAATAGAATATGAGAGGGTTGTAATAATATTATGATAGAGATCTTGTAGGTTGTCTATACTAGATAAATGAAGCAAATTAGTTTTTAAGTCATTTAAAAAGAGATCTTTTTTGTTTCTATCAAAGATTAACTTCTTTTGGCTATAATGATTATCTTCTATGGGATCTCTATGCATGACAAAATTGAGAGTTATAAGTAAAGGCCTATGATAAGAGTTAGGCTCGTGGTCATTTAAGATGTCAAAATTTGTTATTTCGTTGTATAGAGGGAGATCTACCACGATGCTACCGAGCCTATATATTAACATATATACATTTTAATATATATGTTCATTTTATATTTATATGTGTGTGTTTTTTTAATTTTTTTTATTATAAAATAAGTCATCTTAAATTGAAAATATAGAGGAAAAATTATAATTCATGAAAATGGAAATAATAGAAAAAATAAATAAAACAAAAAAACGATAAATTAATAATTAATAGCAACCAGAGCTATTAAAAAAATCATCATAAAACTTCAATCACCTTACTAATAAATAAATTTAAATGATAAAAACAATAACAAAAATTAATTCTTAATGTCAAAAACAAACTAATACACCCTCAAAACAAAATTGAATACATAACACCATACATACCACGTATATAATAAATAAAACCGAAACAGAAAACACCTTCGCTCATCATTCCAGAAGCTTACCCGCTGAGAAGCAAATGCAATGCAAGGGAGTTGGCAACGAACCCATATCGGTGAATAGTGGGGGTTCAATTCTATCTCGTTTTAAGAAAGAGGTTGCTCTGATGTTCAAAGCCTGGGTGAGTTAGCAAAATAAGAAGCGAAACCTCTTTCTTTCTTATGTTTCATGGGAAACAGGATTATACTGAACATGACCATCATGGGACCGTTAAGAATTAACATTTACATGATTAAATTAACACCAGTAAACAAAGAGTTTTAGTTTTAAAATTATACATATATAGATAGTTGTGTGGATAATTAATATTTAATAAAAAATAATGTTTTTTAATAGTTATTATTTAACTAACCTAAATATATTAATAAATGTGGTTTTATTAATGTAGTTGATATATTCAACGGGATAATTAATATTTAATAAAAAATAATGTTTTTAATAGTTATTATTTAACTAACTTAAATATATTAATAAATGTGGTTTTATTAATGTAGTTAATATACTCAATGGGTATCATTTTCCATCATTTATATTTTAATTAGCTTTTAAATAAATTTTGATTAACTAACGTTTCAAAAACTGGATCTATCTAGAGAAAAGTAGTAAAAATAAGCGGCTAGACTTCAAGTGAATAAAACTAAAGTATCATTAAAATATCATATAATTTTTTTATGAAATCATTAAAATATATATAATATATAATCTTTGAATTTATTAAATATTTCAATTTATTTTTGAATATATAATATATTTTTATGTATGCTTTTTACAAATTTGAATATCTATATATATATATCTATATATATATATATATATAAAATAATTCATAAATTAATTAATTATGAGAAATTATTATATCTATGTAAATACAAATTTATTAAGGGTAGAGAGAAATGAAACTTCTGAAGGCTCAAACATTTTTTATTTGATATTCTGGATACTTAATAGATCTAGAGTTAAGATGGATCTAGGCTAATTTGAGTTGCCATCCAACCAAAAATTGTAATTTTTTTATATGAAACTGAAAAACCATTGAAATACTTTTGATTTCATCGGTAAGATGGTGTACTAGACGGAAAATATTCACTTAACATGAAATCTTATCCATTCATTTAATAAAAATTCAAAATTCCTCAAACCCAATTCCAATATAGACCGGACCTTCAACATAATTAGGGGATCACAATAGGGATTTAATAATTTCATTGAATGTAAAACAAAAAAATTTGTTGGCAGTTACTTGAATGCTTGACATGCTACAGGTAAGTATTCAAATTGCTACTTTAGAAAACAAGTGCTGCAAAGCAACATAGTCCTTGCCACTTAAGTGGATGTTAAGCATTTAGAAAAATTGCAAATTGATATATGAAGTAGATAAGTTAATTGTCTACTAAGGGATATGGACTTGTATAAATTTTTGGTGGTAGTAACCACTACTAAGTTGGCACATTTACACTTTTACTCCTACATGTTAAAGCATTGAAGAAAACATAAATAATGGTACGTAGTAACTCCCAGTACGTACATTTATTTCCATTTTATTTCTATTCATTTTTAATGGAAAAAATTGCTTAAATTATGGTGGGAAGTAAATTATGGTAAATAGTTTATTTACAAGAGTATCAATTACTTTCAAGAATTTTGATTATCAAGCTTAAAAATGAAAAATCATTACACAAACATCTAAAAATCATGGCATAAATATTACAACTACATTAAGAAATTATGACAAAAAAATATAAGGCAATTATCCACGGGGTATAAAGGCTATACCTTTGAAATTATGGTCGAATCAAATGTTTGAAAAATAATTTTTTTAATATATTGAAAAATATTTTTTTTTTCAAAGTTAAACATTATACCTTACTCGGTCAATGCTAAAATAAGAGTGATCAACAAGAAAATAGATGTCTTGCCATGACAGAGACTAAAAAGTATGAATCAATTAACCATAAAAAAATCAATAGATTAGAGTAATGTAAGAATATCCAATAATAAAATTTGAAAGAAATACAAAGTAACCCACGACTAAAAATATACATAGTATTTTAAATAATTGTAATAAATTAAATTATATAATAAAAATTACATCAAATTAATATGAGCGAAGCCGCTCGAATTAACAAGCGACTAAACAAATAATATTTAAAATTAATTTGTAATTTTTTTTGTATGAAACTGAAAAACAATTGAAATATTTTTAATTTCATTAGCCAGATGGTTTAAGGCCTATTTAAAGGGCAAATCCGATTGAATTTGGCCAGCCTTGATTCTTGAACCTTCGGCCAGCCTTGATGGAGCCTCATCACCCCACTTTCAAACCAAACATCCCAAAGAGCCCTACAAGAACCTTATCTTTTATAGAGGATGAAAGATCTTGACTTAAGACAACTCCAATCCTTTACCCGCCAACATCCCTAAACCTTTAACCCCGCCAACATCCCCTTAACCGCCAACAACCCGAAAGTGAAAACACCCAACAAAAATAAATCCCTGACCAAACAATCAACAAAAATAAATCCCAAACCAAACAATCAACTCCTGACTTTATCATCCAACTCTGACACCATCCTAATTATAATTTCAAGGTTTCCTGAATTCCTGACTCTCACACCCTTAACAAACCTACCCCCAACAAAAATAAATACCTGACCAAACAATCAACTCCTGACTTTATCATCCAACTCTGACACCATCCTAATTATAATTAGAAGGTTTCCTCAATTCCTGACTCTCACACCCTTAACAAACCTTCCATCCTTGGCTTAAATTTTTTAGACTTCAACACAGCACATTCCTGCTTAAAGCCAGGGAGTACCACCCCTAGCTCTGACAACTCATCCCTTTGCCATACCCTGACGGGAACCTCATCGGAGAGACAGCGCACCGCCTCTCCTCACCTCCCATCACCCCTCGAACAACATGCAACGTAGACTTTTTGCTACACATGAGACTAGGGACCAGCTTGTGGAAATTTCCAAGATAATAATTATGGACATATCGGGACTCATATCCTACTCGTATCATTCCTAGCTTCATAACCCTAAAGTCTACTCCCAATAACATAAATTTATTAAATTACTTATATTATAAATAGAGATCTGTAATTATTTACTATTTCTCTTTTTTACTTACATTGATATCCCAAACCTATCTTCCTCCGTCAACCATTTATAAATATATTTAAAAAATTAACCCAAAAAAAAAAAACAAACATATGAATGGCATATTCCACTACCCACCTTTAAACTATAATAATTAAAACAATCTATATATGAATGGGATATTCCACTACCCACCTTTAAACTATAATAATTAAAACAATCTATATATGAATTGCGTATTCCACTACCCACCTTTAAGCTATAATAATAACACTACCCGTTCTTCCTAATTGCTTTTTCATATTCCTATATACCAAAATTGCATATTCCACTACCCCACCTCTATAATAATAACACTATCCTACCTTCCTAATTGCTTTTTCATAGTCCTATTATACCAAAAATTCATCAAAATCTTTTTTCAATTACCTCTCTGAAATAAGTTATATAATTTCTCTAACCAAAATTCCTAGAAATTATCTAACCAAAAAACAAAATTAAAAGAAAAAGAAAGTTAACATTGATTGATGCAAGCATCACAGACAATCAACCCCAAGATTTGCAACATCAAATTTAATAACGCACCTACTTTAAATAATCATTCATATATATATTTCATTAAGAATATATGTATATCAAATATTTTTATAATAATAAAATATATTATTTAATATTTTTAATATATATATATATATATATATATATATATATATAAATAAAATAAAATATATAATTAATATTATTTAAATTATATTAATAATATTTTTATTAAAAAAATATTCAATATTTCAAACAACATATAAAAAATTATATACAAAAATTATTAATATAGCTCAATACTTGAGTATATATTTTATAGAATAAACAAAAAAAAAATGCTTTAAATTTGTGAAGAGATTGAACCCAAAAAAAAAATTTAATTATTATTTTTAAATTGGGTTATTAATTTATATTTATTTTTTTCACATAAAAAATCATAATTTTGATTATTAGATGAAAAACTAGTTATAGTCCAAAAATAAAAAGTTAGTAATATATTGTCTATAAAACGGGTAAAGAGGGTATTGAAACAACATGGATAACAAAAGTAAAAATCCTAAAGAGTATAACTTTATAAGAGTTGATCTAACTATAGGTATCATATGTCATACTATATACATATAAAACATGTCAGTTTTTGCATAAATATAAAGAGCATATCCATAAAGTTATTGTTGTTGTAGTATGCCTTCATTGAAAGGCATGTGGAAGAAGATGTGTGAAGAGTTTTCTAGTTGTTTTGTAATCCTCCATAATCCCAAAATCTAAAAAGTGCATTCCTTAGAGAGTTTATTTGCCTCAATGTTCTGCTCTCTGTAAATGTGGCAACATGTAGTCAAAAGTTTGTTTGATACAAATAAATTCATCAACAATAGGCTGAAGTGTGAGGTTGTGACATCTTTGTACTTCATTGAACCAGTTCACAACTGTCATTATTAGAATATCAAAAAATATGAATAGATTTACATCCAGAGAAGGTATTTTAAAGCCATGAGCTCAACATAATTGTTTGATCCTCTTCCAAGTCCAATCTAGTGTTTAAAAGAGTGAGCTACATTTAGGAATAAAATTGCACCACCCTCGCATGAACCATTGTCAAGTAAAGCTCCATCAAAATAGACCCATGGGATTGTGGGATCTGCATTAATGATCCAAGGGGCACGATTAGTTTCTGAAGATGGGAAAAGGGAGTATAAATCTAATACCTAGGAAACCACCTGTTCTGGAGAAGAAACTTGATCCTAGAAAGTGGACCTATTCCTAGCCATCTACACCCCTCAGTTAATGATGGGTGAAATGTTCCTTAATTGTTTTTCACTCTCCTGAACCCATCAGTTGTTCCATGCTTCTTGGAAATACTCCCCTTGCCACTATGACACAAAACTAAGGGTTGATTTGCATATAACCCATACTCGCAAGGAGAAAGGGTATGATGTGAACATGGGTGTCATTGATTCTTCATTGTTTTTGCATAGTGAACACCATCTAAGCCTGTCCTTGTCTTTTTTGTAAGGTTTCCCAACTAGGTACTTGTTTTATATCAGACACCATAGGAACAACATAGATTTAGCTTGATGAAAAATTTTCTAGATTTTCTTCCACCACCATTCCTAGACATCTCGCAAACTATGACTAATCAGGTGCAAGTATCTCGCCTTTGGAGTATATTCCCCAAAAGGAGAATCAATCCAACAAAAGGCATCCACTCATTCTTGCAGCTTGACATGAGACATTTAAATCGTTGGTATAATGTTGCCATGATTATATGAAGGCTTATGGGAGGTCCAGTTGAAAATCATTTATCCAACCTTGAGCCCAAATGGTTGTCCTGTTATTATTCGCCACCTAGTTAAGAGTGTACCTTCCCTAATTTTTTAAATGGTTAATCAAATCACAGGGGAGATGATATTGTATACCACAACCCACCTATGTATCTTTTCCAATTCTCATTTTTCCTTATTTCCCACTTTCCAGGCAAGACCTTCTTCAATCACTGAGAAGTAGGATAGAATTGCTTTTGATATGACTAAAATATTGGGTTTTTTCCTATTTTGGGCTCTGGCCCAATCCTCCCTAATACTTGGATAAATGTACTTTTTTTTTCATACCATTGAAGTTTGTAAATTGTGTGAGGTCATAAGACGCCAACCCACTTTGGCATCCAAGATTTTTTCAAAGAGATGGATGGTTGTTATGCCCCAACCTCCCTAGGCCTTTAAGACCATTATTTTCTCCCATCTCACCCATGGAAGTACCAGATCTTCCTGTGAACCTGCCCATAAAAACCTGGAACAAATTTTTCAAATCGAACTTAGGACTCCCTTTTGAATCCAAGATAATGACATATAATACACTGGGATAACTTCTAGGAAAAAAATTACAAGAACTAATTTGCCTACTTTGGACATCCATCTATAGCTCCATACCTTTAGCCTTTTTTCTGACTTTTCCAAAAGCCACTACAAGTCATTATTTTTGTAGTCATTCAATTTGAGATAGAAGCCCAAATATTTTTTCCCTTCTTCCAATTGATTTGTTTGAAACAAGAACATTTCTTGCATACTCCTTGATTCATCAATAGATAGACATATAATAAAAAGGGAAAGTTTTGATATATTTACAATCATCCCTATGGCCTTTTGGAAAATACCCTAAGCTAATTTTATGGCTGTAATATCACCCCTTGATCCATTACATAACAACAAAATGTCATCAACGAATAATAGATGTGTTATTGCCAAATCTTCAACCACAACAACCTCCCTTAGATCCCCCCTTCTTCTAGCTTCCAATAGAAGTCGTTTGATGCCTTCGATAGCTAGAAGAAATAGAAGAGGATATAGAGGGAATCCTTGATGCAGCCCCCTTTCTGCATGAAAAAATTCTAAAGCTGAACCATTTATTAGAACAAAAAAATAAACAATGGTTATGCTACCCATAACCCACTTTGTAAAGGGGGCTTCAAATCCCAAGTGCATAAGAATGAAACTCATAAACAACAAATTGATCATTTCATATGCTTTTGACATGTCTATTTTGATTACTAGCCCTTTTAATCTTCTGGTTTTTAAGCTATGTATACCTTATTAAGTGACTTAATCGCTTCATGGATTTGAAAATCCTAGAGGAAGGAAAATTGTTATTTGGATACATTTCTGGACAGGATGGGCTTGATCCTATTTGTAATGATTTTTGCTATCACCTTGTATATACAATTACATAAGGATACAGGCCTAAATTCTTAAAAATATTGAGGACCATCAGTTTTTGGAACAAGGGCTATTAAGGTTGAATTGAACGAGGTGAGAATCCTCCCATATTGACGGGAGTTGTCCACCACTCTAAGCAAGTCATCCCTAATTGTTTCATAGAAATAAAGCAAAAATTCCACTGACCAACCATCTAGTCCTGTACTCTTTTATTTCTACATGTTGTGAAGTACTTTTTGTAGTTCCACTTCCATAACAAGCCCCATAATGTTTTGATTGTCTTATTTGTTAGTGAAACTTGGGAAAGCATGTGTTATCTGCATCACCTCCATAATAGAAGCCTCTAAGGGGGGCTTTATATAGATTCTTGAATTTCCTCCTTGCTAAGTTGGAAAGTTCCTCGAAAGAGGAGGGTGTACCTCCTTCTGGATCATTTAAGGCCCATAATGTGTTCCTCATCTTCCTATCCTCGAAATGTTTTTGAAAGAATTGTGTGTTTTCATCTCCACTTTTAATCCAAATAACTCTTATTTTTAGTCTCCATGACTCTTATTATTATAATAGGATCCCTTTTTGGTAGCTTCCATCTCTAGGAGCCTCTGCTTTGCCTCCTCATATTCATATCCTCCGCCATTAGCGTCCTCCAATATTCCTAGGGCTTCCTCCACCTATTTTAGCTCTTCCTCATCTCTTTTTTTTTTCTTTTGAATGGACCATTGAATCACTGCTTGTTTGACCCTTTTCATATTATCCAAAAATTGGGTCGTTATAGGGACTCCTGAGTCATGGATGAATGGTATCCATGTTTCTTTCACCAATTCATTGAACTGGTCTTCTTAGAACCATGTTGCATTAAATTTTAAAGGGCTAGCAGGTTTGTGCATGCTCGATTTTAGTTCCAAGAGGATGGGTGGTGATCATATTATCCCCCTGGTCCTCTCCACTGGCATACATGGTGTACCCTTTCCAATAGTGCCTCATCCATGAGGAATCTATCTATTCACTTGGCAATCATAGCCTTACCCACTATTTTATTTCACCATGTCAGTTTTCATTTAATTAGATCAACATCAACCAAATTCTGAACTGCAAGTAGTTGAATAAAATAATCTGAAAGAACGTCAATTCTAACATGGTTTACCACATATCTCCGAAGTACCAGTTGAGAAATTCAATTCATCCCTTATCACCATGTTCTCCACAGACATTATGGACTTCTTTATTAACATTCCCGGAATGGGGCTCAATTTCAACAAGGCCCATAGATATTTAACACTATGAGCTCCATCCCCAAATTTATAGAAAAAATTGGTTTGCTCCCAATCTTATCTTTGTGCCCTAAGAGCTAAGGACTTTCATACATTTTTGGTTGAGGACAATGACAAGACCCCCAGATCAGCCTCGTGTGTTTGTTCCTATGAAGAACAAACCAGGTAAGATAGATTTAATATCAATAAAGATCACATCCCCATCCCCCAAGGTTTCCTAAAATAAGAGAATGTTAGGGTGCTCAACTTCAATCAACTTTCTCATGGCTAGTTTTTTAGAGGGGCTAGCCAAACCCCTACATTTGAAAGAGAACACAATCATGGAGATGATTTTCCTAGGGCCTGCGCTGCTCTAAGCACCCCAACAATCAATTTTTTCTTGTCTAATGCCACGTCCATGCGTGCTCTATTTTGGGATTTCGAAAGGCATGAATTTTTTCCCTCAATTTTCCATTAGGTTTAGCAGAGGATAAGGCACGCAATCTATAAAATCCTGTCTCGAATAGGCCCTTGGATGTTTTGGGCTTGAGGTTGTAATGTGAAAAAGAATCCAACAATTCATCCATAGATGAGATTGTGGATAATTTCAAGGGAGGAACAGGTGGCCAAGCTAAGGAGCACAAGCATTGAACAAGCCTAGAAGGATTTGAGAGAAAGTTGATTGACTGGTCATGCAATGAATAATGGAAGGTAGACCTGACCCCATAACCATACAATTGAAAGAAGAGATAATAGCAATATAGAGGGGGAATAGTGGGAAATACCAGGAAGGGACATCCCCTTAGAAGGCCCCATGACTTCAGCATATATACCATATATTTTCCTTTAGCATCCATCTCAACTCCAACATACTAAAACTGGGAATTCCCTTCTTCATCTTATGCCTCAAAGTGACTTTGAGTAATTTGTGGCCAGGCTTTTTGCATCGAGGTGACTATCTTCGAAGTTGTCTTTTGACCATGTTTTCCATCCCCCAACCCTTTCCTTACCGAGAATGGATATGAACATTTTTTAATTAAGTACCCATACATGTGGCATCTCTGACACTGGAATGGGATACCTTCATAGTCAAGCACCTGTTGGTGGGTGATTCCTCCATGAGACAAGTCTAGTTCCTCTTCTAAAGCCTCACAAGGGTCTAGAATTACCAATATATGCGCAAATGACATTATCTTTTTCTTGGTGGAAACATATGCCAATCAACTTCCAGGAAGTCTCCCAAATGATTTCCTATTTCCCAAAACACATCCATAGACCAAAACTCAGGAGGAATTCCTAGCAGTCAAACCTAGATCAGAGCTTTGTCGATCCTTTCTCTGCTCACATTGAAAAGAGGGACCAATGCTTCATCAAGGTTGGGAATGAATCAATGCACCATACCTTCCTCAGAGCCCATGTTGCATCCTTAGTTTTTTCACAACTTAGCATGAACCATCCATTTGCTAGGATGTTTATCTTTGGAATATTTTCTATCTTATAGCCCCACTCCTTGTTCACCCACACATTCAGGGTCTCTATTGATAACTATCTCCCTCTAACCCTTATACCCTCGTTGAGATTTCACCACCTGAGATGCCTGAAGCATGCCTCTCCTCATGAAATCCTTCTATGTGGGACAACTTGAATTGTCGAAAATCCATTGATATGGGAATTTTCTATGATGAGACCAAGCCAGTATAATGTCAAAAATGGTAGACCTGCAAAAAAATAAACCAGAAGACTCATTGCTGGGGAAATAGTCTTAAAATATAATATTCGATCCTTCAGACAAACATAGAGATTGAAAAGAACCCTTTACCTGGTCTAGGGCTTGTGTCACTGAAATGAAAGACAATGTATATGCTTCAAATAGGTTCACTTCTGAAAACCCTACTAAGGGGTTTCCATTTGTCCCCCCAACCTCCATGTTGAGTTGCCAGGCTGGAGCTTTGAACCACATATTTACATTGTTGCTAGGGTCATACTCATAAACCACTGTCTCATCCACGTAAGAATCGAATGAAAGTGGCCCGAAAAACAACCCCTGACAACCCTAGAGTGGTGAGGAACCCAAAAAAAAAATGAACTCCAAAACCACCGTTATGATGAAAATACATCATGTCCATTGTTGCAGTTAATGTTAGCGAGCCAAAAGAAAGAAAAACACCTATTGTGCACTGAAGATTGCAAACCACCCCATATGTAGCCAACCACATTTATTTATATTTATAAATATATTAAAAGTTATATATATATATATATATATATATATATATATATCTATATATATATATAGATATATATATATATATATATATATATATATATATAGATATATATAGATATATATATATATATATATATATATATATATACTAAAGAAGCTATGTATTTTGAGTGAAATAATAGATAGACATTTTGAATGGATGTTCCACCCATTATCAAGAAAACATGCTATGTTTATAAGAGAAAAAATGTAAAATCAAGAATGAGAAAAACAAGCAAAGCAAAAGAATACATGATATATATTATAAAATAAAATAAAATAAAATCATATTTTATTACAAATTTGTCAAACTTTATTTTTATATTAATTGTTAGGATATTCCGACACATAGGATATAGTTAAGTTCAACTTGGTCTAGTGTAGAGTTAGGTATAGAGTTAGGTAAAGTGTGTTTCTTTACCGTTGTACATTTTGTAACTTACAATCCGACGGTCACGATATGTAGTGATCCGACGGTTCATTCTCTCCTCGGTATTACCGACACTTGATCCGTGGCTTGACACCCGATTGGTCCATGAATTCTATTTAAAGCGCATGGAGGGTCATTTGTAGGGTAATCCGTGCATGAGAGAAGCTTATGTAAATTTTCATTCTTTGATTAATAAATTGCCTGAAGTGGCCGCGTTGGCTCAGGCCATGGACTGTTTCCCTCTTTGAGGGTTTTAACCACGTCAAAAATACTGGTGTATTGATCTGTGATCTGGTTGTGAGCGGTGTCCTTTTGGTGTTCTTTCTAAGGAACTTACCCTGTAAATTTATACATGGTATCAGAGCTATTTGAGGGCCGCGTCCGTTGGTGATCCAAATCTGAAGCCGGTAGAACTGCATCCGACTGTCGTTTCCTAGATCTGCTGCTTCTGACTGCTTTCGGGCCGAGTGGACTGCTCTGTTGTGTTCAGAGCATCTTTTCCAGTGAGGAACCCCTTTCGTTTCACGCCAAAAGGTTTCCGGTAGCCCTAGCTGCGTCATTTTGAAGATCTGGAGGTATACAGTGTTTATTTGCAGTTTACTGTTATTTTCTCTCTGCTTATTTCGGTTTCGGTTTATTTAGCTTTTTTTTTAACCGGATCTATACCTTTCATTTCTGCGTATGCTCTTTGCCCTGCGACTCTGTGCGATCTAGGCAAATCAAAAACAGAAAGGAAGGATTTTTCTCATGCATATGCTCTTTTCCCTGCACCTTAGTGTGATCTCGGAAAATCAGAAACATTGAGAAAAATATTTAGTTTTTCGGCTAAAGCTAACTTTGAGCCGCAAGGTTCAATTTTTGAAAATATTTAGTTTTTTGGGTAAAGCTAACTTCGAGCCGTAAGGTTCTTTTTCTTTGCATGTCCGTGTTGGGTTTTGTGTTTTTTGTTTTGTAGGGAAAAAGAGCTTTCTCAAAGCAAGCACGCAACCCAAAGCAAACACGCGACCCAAAGGCCCCCCCTCTCTCTCTCTCTCTCTCTCTCTCAAATTTTTTGTATAGATCAATTGGTTCAAAGCTATTTTAAGAGAGTAGAGGTCTTGGGTTCAAGTCTCCATTTTGTGGGGGCGGACTTTTTCATTTCCGCACATTCTCGCACTTCGTCGGCAACTTCAACAACTTTTTTTCAAAAAGCCATAACTTCTTCATCTGGAAGCCTTTTTCAGAGCCGTTTTTTTTAAACCAGCCTAATTTTTCGAGATCTATCCATTGGAACACTTACTTTCAGCATCTTCAGCTTCAGTTTCTATTGAAATGGAGAGTCAATACCAAGTTACCCTTGACAGCACCAACTACTTCCAATGGTTGTCCTACATGGAGGATTTACTTAGAAGTAAAGGTCTCTACCGAATAGCCACAGGCCAAGAAAAGAAACCGAAAGATGAAGACAAGGCTGCTAAATGGAAAAATAGACAAGATCAAGCACGTGGTTTGATAGGGATGTCTATTTCTCCAGATCTTAGATTCCATATTGCAGAACTTGAAACTCCTCATGAAGCAATGGAACAAATCAATAAAGTTTTTGGGATTAAAAATGAAATTAGAGCCCATCAACTTGAAAATGAGTTGCTTACATTGGACCCTAATAATTTTTCTTGCATTGAAGATTTCTTGTCTAAGTTCAAGACCCTTAGATATCTTTTGGAAGGTGTTAAGGTTAAGAAAGAAGATAGTAACCTTATTTATTCCATCCTTACTAAGTTGGGACCAGCCTACTCTGTATTTGTTTCCACCTTCCATTCTACAAGAGAAGCCTTCATTTCTCAAGGAAAAGACTACAAGCCCCCTTCCTTTGACTCTTTTTGTGATTCTTTAATAAGAGAACAAGAAAAACTCTTACACCTTGGTCTTCTTAATCTTGGAAACTCTTCCAAGAAAGCGTTAGCCGCCCAGTAGCAACCAAATTCAAAGAATCCTAAGAAGTCATATCCTAAAAAGAATGGTCCTAAACCAAACAAGGGTCCTAAGCAATTTCAGCCCCAAAATGAATAATCATTTCAACAAAATGATAAGATAAATAAAAACAAAGGAAGAAGACTGATAGACATTGCAATTTTTGTAATCGAGATGGCCACTTAGAATCAAAATGCTTTAAAAAGATGGAAGCCTTGGAAGCAGCAATGAAGAAGCATAACATCCATTTGGGGCAATCTTCTTCAACTTCATCTTCAGGAATGGCACTTTCTGCATGTGGTTGTCAAGCATCTCGATCTGGATATGCATTAAATGCATCTTCTTCTTCTTCTCATTCTCATGAGTGGCTCATTGATTCTGGAGCTTCTTATCACATGACCAAAAACAAAGCCATGTTTTCTTCTTTAAATGATTGTAACACCAAAAATATATATGTTGGTGATGATAGATCTCTTAATGTTGTAGGGACTGGAACTGTTCATTTAGACAATGGTCAGTTTAATGATGTATTATGTGTTCCAACCTTATCATGCAACCTTCTATCTGTATATCAGATAACTCATTCAGGTGAAGGTAAAATCGTTGAATTTTCACCTCATGATGTTGTAATCAAGGACTTAAGAGATCCTAAACAGATTTTGGCTACTGGCATTGTTGATGATTCCACAAGATTGTATAAGTTTCACAACTTTGGGTCATCAAATCTTCCCTCAGTATTTGTTGCTCATAACGATGAAGTGAGCAAACTTTGGCATGAGCGATTTGGTCACTTAAACTATCGCTCCCTTCAACATCTATGTAAAGAAAATATGGTGACAGGTCTTCTTATGGTATCTTGCAGAGATGGTGTTTGTTCCGGATGTGTACTCAGAAAACACCATCGGGACAGTTTTGAAAAACGTGCCTCTTGGCATGCCTCAGCCCCTTTACAGCTTGTGCATAGTGATTTATGTGGTCCACTTCCAGTTGTGTCATTCTCTGGTTGCAAGTACTTCTTAACTTTCATTGATGATTTCTCCAGACGCACTTGGGTATACTTCTTAAAACTCAAGAGTGAAGTATTTAACACTTTTTTGGCCTTCAAGGCCTTTGTTGAAAAACAATCTGGACATCAAATTCTTAAGTTAAGATCTGATAATGGTGGAGAATATGTTAAAAACACATTCATCAACTATTGCACTGAGAATGGAATTCAAATGCAACATACTGTTCCATATACTCCACAACAAAATGGTGTAGCTGAAAGGGAGAATCGCACCTTAAAGGAAATGGCTAATTGTATGCTACAATCTAAAGGACTTGGTCTTAGTTTTTGGGCAGAAGCAATTAACTGTGCAAATTACATAATAAATCGCACTCCTACTAAGGCTTTAAAGAATATCACTCCAGAAGAAGCATGGAGCTCAATCAAACCAGATGTAAGTCACTTTCGTGTTTTTGGAAGTGGAGCGTGGGCCCATATTCCAGATGAAAAGCATAAAGCTTTAGAACCTAAGAGTGAAAAATGTACTTTTGTTGGATATTCTGAAGATGTAAAAGGCTATAGACTTATTCCATTTAAGTCCAAAAATGTTATCATTAGAAGAGATGTAAAATTTGATGAAAATATATCGGCCTGCGAGCCTAGTCCGGCGGATGTGCCACCTCTCCCTATCTCTTCTACCTTTGAAAACATTTCTTCTTCAGATGATGAAAGTGAGGATGACAATCCTCCCCCACCATCTCAGGATCCTCTTTCAGCTCCTGAGCTTCCAAAATTGGTTCGTGCTACTCGAGATGCAGCAGGTGATATTACCGGTGATCCTACAGATCAGCGACGCACACGTTCTCAGTTCGAGAGAGCCTCTTCTTTACTGGCTCAAGCTCTAGTAAATTATGATCCTGACACCTTTGCAGAAGCTTCAGGCCATCCAGATTGGGAAGCAGCTATGAATGAAGAATATCATTCATTATTGGCAAATGATACATGGGATCTTGTTCCTTTACCAAAGGGACGAAAACTTGTTAGATGCAAATGGGTTTACAGAACCAAGTATGGACCAGATGGGAAAGTTGATAAACATAAAGCTCGTCTTGTTGCTAAGGGCTTTTCACAGGATGAAGAAATTGACTACACTGAAACCTTCTCCCTTGTTGCCAAAATGAACTCTATCCGCCTTGTTCTTTCCCTTGCTGCCTCTTTCAAATGGGAAGTCCATCAGATGGATGTTAAATCTGCCTTCTTGCATGGGGACTTGCATGAAGAAATCTATATGGAACAACCCATTGGCTTCATACAAACAGACTCCAGCCTTGTTTGTTGACTTAAGAAATCCCTTTATGGTCTCAAGCAAGCTCCTCGGGCTTGGTATGCCAAAATGGATAGCTTTCTTTTAGAATCTGGATTTTCTAGGTGTCATTCTGACAATACTGTCTACACCAAGAAAGTGGGCAACTCTCTTATCATCCTTGTTCTTTATGTTGATGATTTTATCCTTACTGGTAGTGATCCCAACCTTATAAACCATGTGAAGTCTAGCCTCAAAAGGAAATTTGAAATGACAGACTTAGGACACTTACACTATTTTCTCGATCTTCAAGTCTTGCAATCCAAGGAGGGTATTTCCCTTTCCCAGTCCAAGTATGCTTGTGATATTCTACGTCATTTTCACATGGAAGACTGTAAACCAGCCCCTTCTCCCTTTCAGTCTGGAGTCAAACTTTAAGTCACTTGTACTTCTCCTGAAGTTGATGCTACCTTATACCGTCAACTTGTAGGAAAACTTTTGTATCTAACCCATACTCGTCCTAACCTTTCCTTTGCTGTTGGCCTTGTTGCTCGGTTCATGCAAAACCCCCGTGAAAGTCATTGGAAAGCAGCTAAAAGAATACTTCGTTATGTTCGAGGTACAGTTCAGTTTGGGATTCATTACAGTGCCAAAGCATCTCCTCTATTGGTTGGTTTCACTGATTCCGATTGGGCTGGTGACCCTGATGATCGGAAGTCTACTGTCGGTTATGTGTTCACTCTTGGTTCAGGACCTATTACATGGGCTTGCAAGAAACAAGGTGGCATTTCTCTTTCATCAGCAGAAGCAGAGTATCGTGGTGCCGTAGAAGCTAGTAAGGAAGCCTTGTGGCTTCGTCAGATCCTGTCAGAATTTGGCTTTCAGCAGCAGCATCTGACTACACTTTGGTGTGATAATCAAAGTGCCATTCAGCTATGCAAAGATCCAGTCCAACATCAGCGCAGCAAACACATTGAACTGCACATGCACTTTATCAGAAAGCTCATTCATGACCATGTTCTTGAAGTGCAATATTGTTCAACAGATGATCAAGTTGCAGACATCTTCACAAAGGCTCTCACAGAGGCGAAGTTCACTAAACTTCGATTTATGGTTGGAGTTCAGGAAGTTGTCACTAAGGGGGGATAGGCTCTAGTGCCTCCTTCCTTCTCCTATTGTGTCATATTTGTAAATCCTTCAATCCTATCCCAAGTTGTTCTTAAGGGGGGATGTTAGGATATTCCGACACATAGGATATAGTTAAGTTCAACTTGGTCTAGTGAAGAGTTAGGTATAGAGTTAGGTAAAGTGTGTTTCTTTACCGTTGTACATTTTGTAACTTACAATCTGACGGTCACGATATGTAGTGATCTGATAGTTCATTCTCTCCTCGGTATTACCGACACTTGATCCGTGGCTTGACACCCGATTGGTCCATGAATTCTATTTAAAGCGCATGGAGGGTCATTTGTAGGGTAATCCGTGCATAAGAGAAGCTTATGTAAATTTTCATTCTTTGATTAATAAATTGCCTGAAGTGGCCGCGTTGGCTCAGGCCGTGGACTGTTTCCCTCTTTGAGGGTTTTAACCACGTCAAAAATACTGGTTTATTGATCTGTGATCTGGTTGTGAGCGGTGTCCTTTTGGTGTTCTTTCTGAGGAACTTACCCTGTAAATTCCTACATTAATTGTGTATACGATTAAAATAGATATGCCTTATTTTAATAAAATGTTTTAAATTAACTATGATTTTAACCATAAAACTACAAAAAAATAAACATACACAAAAGTTTTACTTTGGAGGAAGGGGTGAGAAAGATTATGTAATTAAATTAAGACATTAGGTTAAAAAGTACAATGAATTGAAAAAACAAAAATGGTTGACTATGAGTAAATAGACATTAGGTTTAGCTATAAAATTTACATAATTCTCTTTTTCCTATATTTTTGACTCCTTTTTTTTTTTTTTTCCTTATGAACTTTATTTAATTTTATTATAACATCATAGATTGTGGCAAGCATTAAAATTGAAAGTTAAATTTTTCAGAACATATTTTACTTGTAAGTAATTATTTTTATGTATATATAATCTATTTGAAATTATATCTTAGTAGTGGATATTAAAGATCAAATGTTTTAGTTATGATGAGTTTAATTTCTCTTCAAAAGCCCAAAACATTTCCAATTTGAATCAACCCTCATTCTCTTGTTTCTTGGATTTATTAATGATAGTTACCAATCTACTTGTGGATCTTCTTTCTACCTACTCCACTTATGAATGGTGGATCTTCTTTCTACTTATTCCAGTAATAATGGTAGATCCGTGTCTTATTTCCACCTACTCAATATGTAAACATGGCAATTGACATTAGGGATCAAAATTAATTCAATGAAAGTTTGATTTCTTATTATCAAAGATAAATTTAACACTTCAAACAAAATAGTATTATATTTAAACATTTGTTTTTATTAACAAATAACAATGTTATTTTTGTGTTTCTTTTGGAGATGGTGTTTTGCATCATAATGCACATGTGCATTAATCATCACACTTACAATTCTCATAACAAAATACTCTAATAAGTTATACTTCTAGAAAAATTGTATTGTTTGAAGTTTTAAATAACAATATTATATTTTAATTTCCCTTTAAAAAAATATTGCAATTGGTTGAATAATTAGACTAAATAACCTATGACCTAAAAGAATAAATTCTTTGTATATGAGGAACCGCTTATAAAAAATGAAATAGTAAATGATCCTATTGAATTTTCTTCATATGGCTCTTTATAAAACTTTAAATTCACTAGATATGAACTATACATACTCTAATACTCATAAATCATAACTATGCCTAATGTGCATAATAAGAAATATGAACTTTTAATTTTCTTTCTATTTTTAATATTGAAAAGATAAAAACAAATTAATTTTAGCTCAGCCTTATAAATTAAATGGCTAATATAAAGACTAATAGGCATCACTCCATAATAAATATCAAAACACTTTACATGATAACATGTAAAATACTCATGGAGATTTACCTCACTTTACCATAAAAGTTCTTAATTTGTAAATAATCTTTGATTTGTGTATATTATTATAAATATTTTAAAATATTCTTAAAGGTTAAATCTTTACCATCCACCTAATAATTATTAATAACTAAATTAAAATCCTCACAATCTTATTGCAAAATAGACAGCACTATACTTAATATAGTCCAATGATCAGGTGGGAGGTTTGGTCCCACTTATCTAATGATCCAATCCTAAACAGAACAATATATACGTGAGAACTGCTCTACCCAAGATTTCAAAAAAACAAAATAAACACTCTATACTTAAAAAAAACCGAAATTGATGACGGATCAAAAGTTAAAGAACTTTTTAGCTAGAGTTAATGCAGCTTGGAATTAGAGATACAGCGTAGTGTACAGTCGATAATGGAGCTTGGAATTAGCGATACAGCGTAGTGTACAATCGACTGCGTATGTGTGTGATAATGGAGCTTGGAATTAGAGATACAGCGTAGTGTACAGTCGATAATGGAGCTTGGAATTAGCGATACAGCGTAGTGTACGATCGACTGCGTAGGTGTGTGATGATGCTGTGTTCGAATTGTATCCACAATCCCCTGGAGAGATGTATGTTTGGTAGTGTAAAGGTTGACAAAGACATTGTTCCGTTTACTTTGATCTACTCCCCACTTCAGAAAACAACATATTTGTTGTTTGCCAGCAAATTCGGTTCTTACCATGTGCATTTTGCCTGCAAGTAAGGAAAAAGAAAAAGTAGCTGTTATTGTTTCTAAAATGACCTGTTCGTATTTTGTTTTGCGTGAGAAATTTGTTAAACGGTGAAGGTCATATAAAGGATGCAATCTATGGTGCATACTAATAAAGATGTTGCCATCCGGGTGGTGTATCTCGATTGCATAAGTTCCATTTCTTTGTTAATTACTGTAAGTTTCTGTGGAACGTTCTTAAAGGCTACACAAGAATGGATTGTGGGGTTGCCACTAGTAAAAGCCCCGTAGAATTTTTTTTTCCTTATTTTATAATTTGATGATTAAATGTAAATTATGTATTCGTTAAATACAAATTTAATAGCTCAAATCTCTTTTATCATTTTATGTATTTAATAGCTCAATTTTTTTTATGTGGTGTGTAAGAAGGATTTCCTTTTGGAAATAATCAGATTGTGTGGGATTCAAAAGTTCCCGTGGACTAGTTCCATGGAAAAGCTAAATTAAGAGCCTTTTCATTAGAATGGTGGCAAAGGAAATCTGCCGGTTACATGAGCAATATGATGATGTGCAAGTTCATCATACATACAATGAGAATAATGCCATGGAAGATATGTTATTCAAGGAAGCTCTACTATTAGATGTTGGATTAGTTTCCATCTCAAGGTATCTAATAGTAATGTGTTGTTTGTTTTGTCGTTTAATCTGTTTGATCCTATTCAAATAAGATTTAATTAAGCTTCAATATATGTTGATATATCTGGGATTACTTTTCGAATTTTTATGAAATATCAAAAATATGATTTTTCTCCTTGAAAAAATGGATAGAATAAAAAAATAATTAGCCAATTATTAACTCCATTCAAAAAGTATATTCAAAAATTAATTATTAATATAATTAAATCTCATTATTATATTTTAAATTAATTATCATTTTAAAAACAAAATTACAATAATATAAATATCATGATGTAAAATTTACCTTAAAAAATTATTTGAGAAATTTTCTAACCAAAATGAAAAGCCTTGATTTTTTTTTTATTATCATGACAGTTATAAAGAAATTTATGAAAAAGATCACTTAATTGAGAGTAAATGAATATTATATTATATTATATGATATAAATTTATTATTTTTAAATTTATAATAAGGATTAAAATATTATTTTTTATTTTTTGTTTATGAGATATAAAAACATTATAATAAAATCAAATTTATTTATTTATTTTATTGAAAAAATATTTTTCCCTGGGTATAATTTTTAGATTTGTTTAAATAGTATTTTAATGATATTTTTTAACCACACATTTTAATATAATTATATCTTTTTCATTAAATTTAAGGTTATAGTTTTTAAAAAAATTGCTTATTTTAAAAATTGGTTAGTAAATGATACCTTTCTAACCACGCGTGTTAATAGAATTATAAAAAAAAATTAACTATATATGTTGACAGAATTATAAAGATTTCTGACTATATCTTTGTCATTAAATTTAAGATTATAATTTTTAAATTCTAAATAATACTTTTAATTACACATGTTTATAGAATTATAAATCTTTAACATTACTTAAATAAATAAAACAAAAATTTCTATATACAAATTTAATTCAAATATTATTAATAAAATATTTTAACATCATCTTTTCCATATTTTTAATAAAAAATTCTACATAATCTTAGCTTGGTGAGGTAAGTAGCAGCAGGGAGGGCTTGTTGTTGTAGAGGCTTTAATGCAGCTCATAGTAAGTGAGTAAGGAGCTCATGAAGATAGAGAAGGAGAAAATGACTACTGATAGTCATAATAGAGGTTCTGAAGAAAACCATAGTAAAAGGAAAGTGAAGAAGGAGGATGCCAAGGCAAATGACAAGAGAATGATTCAAGAGGAAATTGACAAAGAGATTGTTGAGATGAAAGAACAACTCAACATATTAAGGATGATACTTGAGGAAAGCCAAAGACTAGGTTGGGTCTTGAAGAAAAAGCCAGTGAAGTGGTCTAAGTTACAAAGAAGGCTACAACAGAAGCAAGTAAAGTGGCTGGTGGAAGAACTCGAAGAAGCTGAGTTGGAAATGGAATTGTCCATTTGTGAACTAGAGCATGGTGAAGTTCTGGGTGAAGAAGAAGGAATTATTGATGATTTTCTGAAATGTTGGACAAATACAAACCAACAGGAGAATGTAAAACCTTATATTGTTGAATCTAATAATTTTGATGTGATTACAGGTTTTGCAGAGGATGAGAAATCTTTTGAAGTTGTCAAAAGTATGGAAGAGTATCTTTCAGAAGATAAAAACTCTGAAGTAAAGAATGATGGAGAATGTCTCTTGAATGAGAAAAGAAGTGACTTATTGCAGCATAAAGAATTTAGTAATACATTTATGTTTGAAACTGTGACAACACAGAAAATATTTCTTGTGAAAAGAGATAAAATTTAGTCTGAAGCACTGATATGTGAAGCAACAGTTGAGGATATTGAACCTTGTAATTTTCAAAATGATAATTTGTGTATAAATGCCGGAACCATAAGTAATGATGAAGTACTTATGAAATGTCACAGAGAAATTGAATCACTGGAGTATTTGCTAGGAAATTTAGAGTATGATAGTGTGATTGCAGAGGAAGGAGTTCACTACAGTGGAAAAGATCAGAAAGACATCATTAGAGCAGATGATGTGGAGGGAAGACTAACTAATAGTCTTGAAAGTACATTAGAGAATTATTTAGAGAATTCTTTAAAGAGGTTGAATCAGCATATTGATGTGCTAATAGAAGAGGAGAAATAAAAAAAGCATATTGAAGTGTTGCCAAAGGAAGAAGAGGCACTAAGGTCTTATGTTTTTTATTTTAATAATTGTTTTGTGAGTGCAGGTTTAGTTGCAGATGCTGGAGGAAATTTGGCATAGATGAGAAGCCAAGTAAAGGCGGTAGAAGAGGATTATGTGGAAGAATTTAATCCATGGAACAGAGATGTTCAATTGCTGGAGAGAATGCTGGAAAGTCAGGATTCAATGCAGAAAGAGATAATCATGAAAGAGGGTAAGGATGAAAGGAAGACAGAAAAAGTAAGAATAAGCAGAAAAAGAGTAAGAGTAAGAATTTGACAACTTCAAAGAGAAGAACAACAATTTGAAGAGTTATTAGACAGCATCAACAACCTGAAACAAAGAGAAAGAGGTAGAAGTAAGTGGCAGAGTATGGACCAGTCCAAGAATGTGCTGGAAATGGATATTGAAGAATTATGGAAGTTGATGATGAAACAGCCTAGGATGAGGGAAATGACAGCAGGAAGGATGATCAATTAGAGTTTGAACCTAATTAACAAGGAGAGGAAGATGAAACATAATACAACAAACATACAATAGCAGCAAAGGTGTAGAGAATTCAAACAACTACAAACTAAAGTTTGGGACCCTGGAGGTTTAATACCAACATATGAAGACACATGATTAGGAGATCATGAATGTTTTCTATTTTGGCAGTCTGATGCAGGAGCATTCAGCTCAAAAGAATCATTGTATTTTAGTAGACATAGGGGGGTCTTGTGTTTTAAGGAATTTGGTTTCCTAAGTGTTGAATTAATGTAATTATTAAGGTTTTGAGTGATTTTAATGAGAGAAGCTAGAATAGGGATTTAATTAAGTATAGTGAGGCATATTTGTAAATGTTCTTGAATGTAGGAGAACATGAGAGATTTAGGATAGTTGAAATATTTGAGAATCAGTTGTAAATCTTAGATTAGGAGTTGGTTTCATGATTTGTGGATTAAAGAGGATCCTTAGGGATAAAGATGAGATTTTAGGATTTTGTTGAGAAGTTTATGGATCTAAACCAGGAATTGGTTATAGAATCCTTTTGTATAAATGTAAGCCAAAAAGATAGAGAAAAAGTTAGTCAAGTTAGATAGTTAGTTGCTTAGCTAGTTAGAGGTTGTGAGTTAGAGGTTTGATTGTAAGCCTACGGGCAGTTAGGAAAACAGAGGCCATTGATACAGAAGATCAGGCCAAGGAGAGAGTTCCTATGTAAATACCTGTTTATTAATACAAACAACTCGATTCTGAGTTTGTGTGTGTGTATGGAGTAATTTAGTTATAATCTGTGTGTGAACTAGAGTAAGTTTTGTGTAACAAAGGTTGTAGGTGGAATTTGAGCATAACACAGAGAAGAAGAATGATATGAAGGATCGTAATGGATCGCTTGAATCCATTCGAAGGATCACAGTCGAGATTCAAGAGTGACTGTGTTAAGAGCATGCAGAGTTAAGCTCAAGAGGAAGTTGTGATGCAGGAAAGCTAAAGACCGAAACCCTGGAAGAAACCCTAACCCACAGAAGAACACTGAAGAAACGAAATAAAAACGAAGTAAAGGGAAGAACAAAGAAGTGAAGTGTTGATGCATAGGAGTCGTTGGATCAGCTAGATCAATGGACGAGATTGCTTGCGATAAGCAGCCAGGATTAAGTTGCGTAGAATGGAGTGAAGAAATGAATGGCATAGATCAAACCCAAGTGCTTGCGGAAGGTGAATCGAAGAAATTGATCTGGATTGTCAGATCAACAGATCCGTTAGATCGATGAATATTAATGGCGGAAGAAGAATGGCAGAGGAATAGATCTGGATCGTCAGATCAACAAATCTGTTAGATCGATGGTGATTAGCAACTACGGGGGTAGGAGAGTACGAATTTCCTTGATTGTGGTTGAAGTCCCACACTCAATCCTAGCCGTTGATCTCATATTCAACTCTTAGATCACAGTCAACTGCGGGGGTTAAGGCCGTTTTAATCCGTGTGTTAGTTAAAATCCCACAAACCGTAGATTGGATGGCCTTGTATATCTAACGGTCATTGCGCGCCAATCAGCTCGTACAATAGTCAAGGAAGAAAGACGAGTTTAATAGTGGAAGCTGTATATCGAGTGGAAAAAAATTGGTAAGTGGTAATTCAAGGTAGTCAATCGATTCCATTTAGCAGTCGACACATAGCACGTCAGAGGAGAGAGGAAACCACTTTATCGGATGGGTAATCCTCGTGCAAGTGGCTCGATCAATATCGTTGTTAATCGTTGGATCAAGTGTGCTTTGATCAATAGTGGGGGATCGCTGATTAGTTTTGCATCATAATATTTCATGAGTGGATGAACCCTGACCTTAAGAAAATCCGATTTGCGATGTGTGATGCTCAGGTGTATCATTAACCTATCAGATTGAAGGGTGAGCTTAACGGTGGAGATTGAAGCCGATAAGGCTTGGGCCTGAGCAGACCCAAGAATTTTATCAACGCGAGTTAAGTGATTTGAGTTCCGACAGATGAATGGGTTTAAGTTGTGATACGATGCGACAGCCGTTGATTTGATGGAGTGAAATCAACGGTGGAGGTTGAACCCGATAAAGGTAAGCATCAAAAAATGTGCAAGGTCGTGGATTGGTGGAAAGGTTAATGAAGGTTTAGACTATTGAATAGTCAAATATAATATCTCTGCATAAAACTTAATTAATAACATTAAACCTTGGTTTAAGAAGTTTTTCACCATGGATCAGATGATTAAGGTCTGGCACCAGTGACATGAAATTTTATTTGCATAATGTGGGTATTTTCGGCTCAGGCTGACATCATTTGGTATTAGAGCCGAATTGTGGTTGAAATAATTGAAATCAGAATAGAAAAAGGGAATTTTGTGTAAAAAATCTTTGAGAAAATTTAGAACAGATTTATGTTTTAAGATGTGTATGCAGGCAAGAAGAGATCAGATTCTAATCTAACAAACAGTAGGCACATAGAGATAATGTGTAGCAGAACTTGCAGATGCAGGGAAACAAAGGACAATCTATTCAAAGTGCAGGTGAATGGTAGAACAAGATCATGTATAGGTCTTGAAGGTGGGATGATATGTTTTGTTTTAATTTGATTTGAAGATTGGAGAGTGTGTGGTCTTTATATTGATGCACAGATAACAACAAAGGAAGGTGATAAGATTGTAGCAACCTAGAGCAAGGAGTGCTCAATTGGTTCCAGAGGAAAGAACCAGAGAGATGCCAAAAGACTGAGCTCAGAGAAGAGAAGATTAGCAAGGCAAATGTACCAAGAAGGAGACTTGTTACTGCAGAGATATTGTTGCAGCTCACAAAGGCAATTCCATAGAGGATGTGGGTAGAATTTGCAAGTAATGAAGGAAGCTGATGAGACTTTCTAAGTGAAAGAAGAGGTGGTTAGAACCAAGTATTTCATTGTGATTGAAATAAAAGAGGACAATTGTTTTCTTAGAAGGTGCAGATGAGTTGAAGCCTAGAAGGAGCAGAGAGAAGTGCCCAAAAGAGGTTCTAGAGATAGAGAACCAAGGGATTTCCAAAAGACCAAGTACAAAGGAAAGCTTGGTGAGGTAAGTGGCAGCATGGAGGGCTTGCTATTGCAGAGGCTTTAATGCATCTCATAGTAAGTGAGTAAGGAGCTCATGAAGATAGAGAAGGAGAAAATGACTATTGATATTCATAGTAGAAGTTCTGAAGAAAACCACAACAGAAGGAAAGTGAAGAAGTAGGATGCCAAGGAAAATGACAAGAGAATGATTCAAGAGGAAATTTACAAAGAGATTGTTGAGATGAAAGAACAACTCAATGTATTGAGGATGATACATGAGGAAACCCAAAGACTAGGTTGGGTCTTGAAGAAAAAGCCAATGAAGTGGTATAAGTTACAAACAAGGCTACAACAAAAGCAAGTAAAGTGGTTGGTGGAAGAACTCGGAGAAGTTGAGATGGAAATGGAAGTGTCCATTTGTGAACTAGAGCAAGGTGAAGTTCTGGTGAAGAAGGAGGAATTATTGATGAATTTCTGAACTGTTGGACAAATGCAGACCAGCAAGAGAATGTAAAACCTTATATTATTGAATCTAATAATTTTGATGTGATTATAGGTTTTGCAGAAGATGAGCAATCTTTTGAAGCTATCAAAAGTATGAAAGAGTATCTTTTAGAAGATAAAAACTCTGAAGTAAAGAATGATGGAGAACGTCTCTTGAATGAGAAAAGCAATGAATTATTGCAACAAAAAAAATTTAGTAATACATTGATGTTTGAAACTGTGATAACACAGGAAAAATTTCTTGTGAAAGGAGATGAAATTCAGTCTGAAGAACGGATATGTGAAGCAACAGTTGAGAATGTTAAACCTTGTAATTTTCAAACTGATCATTTGTGTATAAATGGAAGAATCATAAGTAATGATGAAGTACTTATGAAATGTCATAGAGAAATTGAATTGTTGGAGTATTTGCAGGGAAATTCAGAGTATGACAGTGTGATTGCAAAGGATTGAGTTCACTACAGTTGACAAGATCAGAAAGACATCATTAGAGAAGATGATGTGGAGGGGAGACTAACTGATAGTCTTGAGAGTACATTAGAGAATTCTTTAAAGAGGTTGAATCAGCATACTGATGTGCTGATAGAAGAGGAGAAATCAAAGTAGCATACTGAAGTGTTTCCAAAGGAAGAAGAGGCACTGAAGCCTTATGATGTTTATTTTAATAATTGCTTTGTGAGTGCAGGTTTAGTTGCAGATGCTGGAGGAAATTTGGCACAGATGAGAAGCCAAGTAAAGACGGTAGAAGAGGATTATGTGGAAGAATTTAATCCATGGAACAGAGATGTTCAATTGCTAGAGAGAATGCTGGAAAGTCAGGATTCAATGCAGAAAGAGATAACCATGAAAGAGGGTAAGGATGAAAGGAAGATAGAAAAAGTAAGAATAAGCGGAAAAAGAGTAAGAGTAAGAATTTGACAACTTCAAAGAGAAGAACAACAATTTGAAGAGTTAGTGGACAACAACAACAACCTGAAACAAAGAGAAAGAGGTAGAAGTAAGTGGCAGAATATGGACCAATCCAAGGATGTGCTGGAAATGGAGATTGAAGAATTATGGCAGTTGATGATGAAACAATCTAGGATGAGGGAAATGACAGCAGGAAGGATGATCAATTAGAGTTTGAACCTGATTAGCAAGGAGAGGAAGATGAAATAGAAGACAACAAACATACAACAACAGCAAAGGTGCAGAGCATTCAAACAACTACAAACTAAAGTTTGGGACCCTGGAGGTTTAATACCAACATATGAAGACACATGATCAGGAGATCATGAATGTTTTCTATTTTGGCAGTCTGATGCAGGAGCATTCAGCTCAAAAGAATCATTTTATTTTAGTAGACATAGGGGGGTCTTGTGTTTTAAGGAATTTGGTTTCCTAAGTTTTGAATTAATGTAATTATTAAGGTTTTGAGTGATTTTAATGAGAGAAGCTAGAATAGGGATTTAATTAAGTATAGTTAGTCATATTTGTAAATGTTCTCGAATGTAGGAGAACATGAGAGATCTAAGATAGTTGAAAGATTTGAGAATCAGTTGTAAATCATAGATTAGGATTTGGTTTCATGATTTGTGGATTAATGAGGATCCTTGGGGATAAAGATGAGATTTTAGGATTTTTTTGAGAAGTTTATGGATCTAAACCAGTAATTGGTTATAGAATCCTTTTGTATAAATGTAAGCTAAAAATACAGAGAAAAAGTTAGTCAAGTTAGATAGTTAGCTGCTTATCTAGTTAGAGGTTTTGAGTTAGAGGTTTGATTGTAAGCCTACGGGCAGTCAGGAAAACAAAGGCCACTGAGACAAAAGATTAGGCCAAGGAGAGAGTTCATGTGTAAATACCTACTTTTTAATACAAACAACTCAATTCTGAGTTTGTGTGTGTGTATGGAGTAATTTAGTTATAATCTGTGTGTGAACTGGAGGAAGTTCTGTGTAACAGATGTTGCAGGTGGAATTCAAGCATAACACAGAGAAGAAGAATGATATGAAGGATTGTAATGAATCACTTGAATCCATTCGAAGGATCATAGTTGAGATTCAGGAGTGACTGTGTTACGATCATGCAAAGTTAAGCTCAGGAGGAAGTTGTGATGCGGGACATCTAAAGAACGAAACCCTGGAAGAAACTTGAACCCACAGAAGAACACTGAAGAACGAAGAAGTGAAGTGTCAATGCATAGGAGCCGTTGGATAAGCTAGATCAACAGATGATATTGTTTGCGATAAGTATCCGGGATTAAGTGGCATAGAATGGAGTCAAGAAATGAATGGTGGAGATCAAACCCAAGTGCTTGCGGAAGGTGAATTGCGGAAATTGATCTAGATCGTCAGATCAACAGATCCGTTAGATCGAAGGATATTAATGGTGGAAGAAGAATGGCAGAGGAATAGATTTAGATTGTTAGATCAACAAATCTATTAGATCGATGGTAATTAGCAACTGCAGGGGTAGGAGAGTATGGATTTCCTTGATTGTGGCTGAAGTCCCACACTCAATCCAAGCCATCGATCTCATATTCAACTCTTAGATCACAGTCAACTGCAGGGTTAAGGCCATTTTAATCCATGTGTTAGTTGAAATCCCGCAAACCGTAGATTTGATGGCCTTTTATATCTAACGGTCATCGCGCGCCTATGAGCTCGTACGATAGTCAAGGAAGAAAGATGGGTTTATAAGCAGAAGTTGTTTATCGGGTGGAGAAAAAGTGGTAAGTGGTAAGTCGGGGTAGTCAATTGATTTCATTTAGCAGTCAACACGTAGCATGTCAGAGGAGAGAGGAAATCGCTTTATCGGACGGGTAATCATCGTGCAAGTGGCTCGACTAATATCGTTGTTAACCATTGGATCAAGTGTGCTTTGATCAATGGTGGGGTATCATTGATTAGTTTGCATCGCAATATTTCATGAGTGGATGAATCCTGGCCTTACGAAAATGTGATTTGCGATGTGCGATGCTCGGGTGTATCATCAACCATCGAATTGAAGGGTGAGATCAACGGCGGATATTGAAGCCAATAAGGCTTGGGCCTTAGCGAACCCGAGAAGTTTGTCAATGCGAGTTAAGTGATTTGAGTTCTGGTGGATGAATGGATTTAAGTTGTGATACAATGTGAAAGTCGTTGATCTTATGTAGTGAAATCAACGGTGGAGGTTGAACCCGATAAAGGTGAGCATCGGAAAATGTGCAAGGTCATGGATTTGTGGAAAGGTTAATGAAGGTTTAGACTATTGAATAGTCAAATATAACATTTCCGCATAAAACTTAATTAAGAACATTAAACGTTGGTTTAAGAAGGTTTTCACCATGGATGAGGTGATTAAGGCCAGGGACCAGTGACATGCAATTTTATTTTCATAATGTGGGTATTGTCGGCTTAGGCTGGCATCATCCACCCATGGTATTGTAAGTGGCATCCACCCATGGTATTGTAAGTGGCATCCACCCATGGTATTGTAAGTGACATCCACCCATGGTATTCATTCACCCATGGTATTTTCCCATGGTATTGTGACATTCACCCATGGTATTTTCCCATGGTATTGTGACATCAACCCATGGTATTCATTCACCCGTGGAATTGACCCATGGTATTGTAACTGAAAAATACCATAAGTAACAAGTAAGATTTTGTAAAAGGACAGTTTGTTCGCCACAATGTAGCTTTTACAGTTATTCTTTGTTTTAATAAAAAAATTCTTTGTGGTTTTGTTTATTGGGCACTCTCCTCTTTTTCTTCTAGCATTTCAATTTTTCAGATCTTGGGGGCCTCTCCCCCAAAATCCATTTCAATATTTTAGATCTTGGGGGCCTCCCCCCAAGATTTGGATCACCTTGAGCCCAAATGGTTGTCATATTATTATTCACCCCTTAGTTAAGAGTGTATCTTCCCTAATTGTTTAAATGGTTAATCAACTCACGAGGGAGATGATATTGTATACCACAACCCACCCATGTGTCTTTTCCAATTCCCATTTTTCCCTGTTTCCCACTTTCCAAGCAAGACCTTCTTCAATCACCGAGAAGTAGGATAGAATTGCTTTTGATATGACTGAAATATTGGGTTTTTTCTTGTTTTGGGCTCTGGCCCAATCCTCCATAGTACTTGGATAAATGTACTTTTATGCACACCATTGAAGTCTGTAAATTGTGTGAGGTCAGAAGACACCAACCCTCTTTGGCATCCAAGGTTTTTTCAAAGAGATGGATGTTTGTTATGCCCTAACCTCTCTAGGCCTTTAAGACTGTTACTTTCTCCCCTATCACCCATGGAAGTACCAGATCTTCTTGTGAACCTATCCATAAAAACCTGGAACAAATTTTTTGAATCTAACTTGGGACTCCCCTTTGAATCTAAGATAATGACATCTAATACATTGGGATAACTTCTAGGACAGATTTTACAAGAACTAATTTACCTACTTTGGACATCCATCTATAACTCTATACCTTTAGCCTTTTTTCTAACTTTTCCAAAAGCCACTATAAGTCATTATTTTTTTAGTCATTCAGTTTGAGATAGAAGCCCAAATATTTGTGTCCTTCTTCCAATTGATTTGTTTGAAACAAGAACATTTCTTGCATACTCCTTTATTCATCAATAGAGAGATATATAAGAAAAAGGGAAAGTTTTGATATGTTTACAATCATCACTATGACCTTCTAGAAAATACCCAAAGCTAATTTTATGGCTGCAATATCACCCCTTGATCCATTACATAACAATAAATGTCATCAACGAATAATAGATGTGTTATTACCAAATCTTTAGCCACAACAACCTCCCTTAGATCCCTCATTCTTCTAGCTTCCAATAGAAGTTGGTTGATGCCTTCGATAGCTAGAAGAAATAGAAGAGGAGATAGAGGGCATCCTTCATGTAGCCCCCTCTTTGCATGAAAAAAATATGAAGTTGAACCATTTATTATAACAACAAAATAAAAAATGCTTATGCAACTCATAACCCACTTTGTAAAGGGGACTTCAAATCCCAAGTGCGTAAGAATGAAACTCATAAATAACCAATTGATTATTTCATATGCTTTTGACATGTCTATTTTGATTACTCGCCCTTTTAATCTTCTGATTTTTAAGCTATGTATACCTTATTAAGTGACTTTGATCGCTTCATGGATTTGACAATCCTTGAGGAAGGAAAATTGTTATTTGGATACATTTCTGGACAAGATGTGCTTGATCCTATTTGTAGTGATTTTTTCTATCACCTTGTATATAATATTACATAAGGATATGGGCCTAAATTCTTCAAAATATTGAGGACCATCAATTTTTGGAATAAGGGCTATGAAGGTTGAATTGAATGAGGTGATCATCCTCCCATATTGACGGGAGTTATCCACCACTCTAAGAAAATCATCCCTAATTGTTTCATAGAAACCAAGCAGAAATTCCACTGACCAACCATTTAGTCCTGAGCTCTTTTATTTCTACATGTTGCAAAGGAATTTTTGTAGTTCCACTTCCATAACAAGCCCCATAATGTTCTGATTGTCTTCTTTGTTAGTGAAACTTGGGAAATCATGTGTTATTTGCATCACCTCCATAATAGAAGCCTCTAAGGGGGCTTTATGTAAATTCTTGAATTTCCTCCTTCCTAAGTTGGAAAGTTCCTTGAAAGAGGAGGGCGTACCTCCTTCTCGATCATTTAAGGCCCATATTATGTTCCTCATCTTCCTACCCTCGGAATAATTTTGAAATAGTTGTGTGTTTTCATCTCCACTTTTAATCCAAATAACTCTTATTTTTAGTCTACATGATTCTTCTTATTCTAATAGGATCCTTTTTTGGTATCTTCCATCTCTAGGAGCCTCTGCTTTGCCTCCTCATATTCATATCCTCCACCATCAGCGTCCTCCAATATTCTTAGGGCTTCCTCCACCTATTTTAGCTCTTCCTCATCTCTTTTTTTTTCTTTTGAATGGACCATTGAATCACTGCTTGTTTGACCCTTTTCATATTATCCAAAAATTCAGTCATTGTAGGGACGCCCGAGTCATGGATGAATGGTATCCATGTTTCTTTCACTGAGTCATTGAACTAGTCTTCTTAGAACCATGCTGCATTAAATTTTAAAGGGCTAGCAGGTTTGTGCATGCTCGATTTTAGTTCCAAGAGGATGGGGTGGTGTTCATATTATCCCCCTGGTCCTATCCATTGTCATACATGATGTACCCTTTCCAATAGTGGCTCGACCATGAGGAACCTATCTATTCACTTGGAAATTACAACCTTACCCACCCTTTTATTTCACCATGTCAGTTTTCATTTAATTAGATCAACATCAACTGGATTCTAAGTCGCAAGTAGTTGAGTAAAATAATCTGAAAGGACATCAATTCTAACATGGGTTACCACATATCTCCGAAGTACCAATTGAGAAATTCAAGTCATCCCTGATCACCATGTTCTCCACAGACATCATGGAATTCTTTATTAACTTTCCTGGAATGGGGCTCAATTTTCACAAGGCCCATAGATATTAAACATTATGAGCTCCATCCCCGAATTTATAGAAAAAAAAAGGTTTGCTCCCAATCTATATTTGTTCCCTAAGAGCTAAGGAATTTAATAGATTTTTGGTTGAGGACAATGGCAAGACCCCCAGATCAGCCTCTCATGTTTGATCCTATGAAGAACCAGCCGGGTAAGATAGATTTAATATCAATAAAGATCACATCCCCATCCCCCAAGGTTTCCTAAAATAAGAGAATGCCAGGGTGCTCAACTTCAATCAACCTTCTCATGGCTAGTTTTTTTGAGGGGCTAGCCAAAACCCTACATTTGAAAGAGAGCACAATCATGGAGATGATTGTCTTGGGTCATGCGCTACTCTAAGCACCCCAAAAATAATTTTTTTCTTGTCTGATGCCACGTTCCTGCATGCTCTATTTTGGGCTTTGGAAAGGCATGCTTTTTTCCCTCAACTTTCCATCAGGTTTAACATAGGATAAGGCAATCAATCTATAAAATCTTGTCTTGGATAGGCCTTTGGATGTTTTGGGCTTGAGGTTGTAATGTGAAAAAGAATCCAACAATTCATCCATAGATGAGATTGTAGATAATTTCAGGGGAGGAACATATTGCCAAACTAGGGAGCACAAGCATTGAACAAGCCCAAAAGGATTTGAGAGAAAGTTGATTAACTAGTCATGCAATGGATAATGGAAGGTAGACCTGACCCCATAACCATACAATTGAAAGAAGAGATAATAGAAAATATAGAGGGGGAATAGTGGGAAGTACCAGGAAAGGACGTCCCCTTAGAATATATACCATATATTTCTCTTTTAGCATTCATCTCAACTCCAATGTACTAAAACTGGGAATTCCCTTCTTCATCTTCTACCTCAAATTGACTTTGATTAATTTGTGGCAAGGTTTTTTTCATCGAGGTGACTATCTTCGAAGCTCTCTTTTAACCATATTTTCTCTCCCCCAACCCTTTCCTTACCGAGAATGGATATGAACATTTTTTAATTAAGTACCCATACATGTGGCATCTCTGACACTTAAATGGGATACCTTCATAGTCAAGCACCTGTTGGTGGGTGATTCCTCCATGAGATAGGTCTAGTTCCTCTTCTAAAGCCTCGCAAGGGTCTAGAATTACCAATATATGTGCAAATGACATTATCTTTTTCTTGGTGGAAGCGCATGACAATCAACTTCCAGGAAGTCTCCCAAATGATTTTCTATTTCCCGAAACACATCCATAGACCAAAACTCAGGAGGAATTCCTGGCAATCAAACCCAGACTAGAGCTTTGCCAATCCTTTCTCTTCTCACATTAAAAAGAGGTACCAATTCTTCATCAAGGTTGGGAATGAATCAATGCACCATACCTTCTTCAGAGCCCATGTTGCATCCTTAGGTTTTTCACAACTTAGCATGAACCATTCCTTTGCTAGGAGGTTTATCATTGGAATATTTTCTATCTTATAGCCCCACTCCTTATTCACCCACACATTTAGGGTCTCTATCGATAACTATATCCCTCTAACCCTTATACCTTCGTTGAGATTTTGCCACCTGAGATGCCTGAAGCATATCTCTCCTCATGAAATGCTTCTATGTGGGACAAATTGAATTACCGAAAATCCGTTAATATGGGAATTTCCTATGATGAGACCAAGCCAGTATAATGTCGAAAATGGTAGAATTGCAAAAAAAAACAAACTAGAAGACTCACTGTTGGGGAAATAGTCTTAAAATATAACATTCGATCCTTTAGATAGAAATAAAGATTGAAAAGAACCCTTTACCTAGTCTAGGGCTTATGTCACTGAAATGACAGACAACGTATATGTTTCGAACGGGTCGCTTCTGAAAACCCTACTAAGGGGCTGTCATTTGTCCCCCCAGCCTCCACGTTGTGTTGCCAAGCTGGAGGTTTGAACCACGGATTTACAATGTTTCTAGGGTCATATTCATAGTCCACCATCTCATCCATGTAAGAATCGAAAGAAAGTGACCCGAAAAACAACCGCTGACAACCCCAGAGTGGTGAGGAACCCTAAAAAATGAACTCCAAAACCATCGTTATGATGAAAATACATCATGTTCATTGTTGTAGTTAACGTTAGCTAGCCACAAGAAAGAAAAACGCATATTGTGCATTGAAAATAGCAAACCACTCGAAATGTAGCCAACCACATATATATATATATATATATATATATATATATATATATATATATATATATATATATATATATATATATATATATATATATATATATAATTTGTTTTTTCCTAAAAAAACGATGTATTTTGATTGAAACAATAGATAGACATTTTGAGTAGATGCTCCACCCATTATCAAGAAAACATGCTATGTTATAAGAGAAAAAATGCAAAACCAAGAATGAGAGAAACATGCAAAGCAAAAAATTACATGATATATATTATCAAATAAAAAAATAAAAATCATATTTTATTAAAAATTTGTCAAATTTATTTTTATATTAATTTTATATACAATTAAAACAAATATGTCCTATTTTATTAAAATGTTTTAAATTAAATATGATTTTAACCATAAAACTACCCAAAAAAAACACACACACAAAAGTTTTACTTTGAAGGAAGAGGTGAGAAAGATTATGTAATTAAATAAAGACATTAGGTTAAAAAGTACAATGAATTGAAAAACAAAAATAGTTGACCATGAGTAAAGAGACATTATGATTAGCTATAAAATTTACATAATCCTCTTATTCCTCTATTTTTTACTTCTTTCTTTTTTCTTATGAACTTTATTTAATTTTATTATAACATCATAAATTGTGGTGAGCATCAAAATTGAAGTTAAATTTTTCATAACATATTTTACTTGTAAGTAATTATTTTTATGTATACATTATTTATTTGAAATTATATCTTAGTAGTGGATATTGAAGATCAAATGTTTTAGTTATGATGAGTTTAATTTCTCTTCAAAATCCCAAAACATTTCCAATTTGAATCAATCCTCATTTTCTTGTTGCTTGGATTTATTAATGATAGTTACTGATCTACTTGTGGATCTTCTTTCTACCTACTCTACTTATGAATGGTGGATCTTCTTTCTACCTACTCCACTTATGATTATTTCCACCTACTCAATATGTAAACATGACAATTGACATTAGGGATCAAAATTAATTCAATGAAAGTTTGATTTCTTATTATCAAAAATAAATTTAACACTTCAAACAAAATAGTATTATATTTAAACATTTGTTTTTATTAACAAAAAACAATGTTATTTTTCTGTTTTTTTGGAGATGGTGTTTTGCATCATAATGCACATGTGCATTAATCATCACACTTACAATTCTCATAACAAAATATTCTAGTAAGTTATACGTCTAGAAAAATTGTATTGTTTGAAGTTTTAAATAACAATATTATATTTTAATTTCCCTTTAAAAAAATATTGCAATTGGTTGAATAATTAGACTAAATAACCTATGACCTAAAAGAATAGATTCTTTGTATATGAGAAACCGCTTATAAAAAATGAAATAGTAAATGATCCTATTGAATTTTCTTCATATGGCTCTTTATAAAACTTTAAATTCACTAGATATGAACTATATAGACTCTAATACTCATAAATCATAACTATGCCTAAATATGATGTGCATAATAAGAAATATGAACTTTTTAATTCTCTTTGTTTTTTTAATATTGAAAACATAAAAGCAAATTAATTTTAGCTCAGTCTTATAAATTAAATGGCTAATATAAAGATGAATAGACATCACTCCATAATAAATATCAAAACATTTACATGATAACATGGAAAATATTCATGGAGATTTATCTCACTTTACCATAGAAATTCTTAATTTGTAAATAATCTTTGATTTGTGTATATTATTATAAATATTTTAAAATATTCTTAAAGGTTAAATCTTTACCATCCACCTAATAATTATTAATAATTAAATTAAAATCCTCACAATCTTATTGCAAAATAGACAAGGCTATACTTAATATAGTCCAATAATCAGGTGGGAGGTTTGGTCCCACGGATCTAATGATCCAATCCTAAACAGAACAATATATACGTGAGAACTACTCTACCCAAGCTTTCAAAAAAACAAAATAAACACTCTATACTTAAACAAAAACCGAAATTGATGACGGATCAAAAGTTAAAGAACTTTTTAGCTAGAGTTAATGCAGCTTGGAATTAGAGATACAGCGTAGTGTACAGTCGATAATGGAGCTTGGAATTAGCGATACAGCGTAGTGTACAATCGACTGCGTATGTGTGTGATAATGGAGCTTGGAATTAGCGATACAGCGTAGTGTACAATCGACTGCGTATGTGTGTGATAATGGAGCTTGGAATTAGAGATACAGCGTATTGTACAGTCGATAATGGAGCTTGGAATTAGCGATACAACGTAGTGTACAATCGACTGCGTAGGTGTGTGATGATGCTGTGTTCGAATTGTATCCACAATCCCCCGGAGAGATGTATGTTTGGTAGTGTAAAGGTTGACAAAGACATTGTTCCGTTTACTTTGATCTACTCCCCACTTCAGAAAACAACATATTTGTTGTTTGCCAGCAAATTCCGTTCTTACCATGTGCATTTTGCCTGCAAGTAAGGAAAAAGAAAAAGTAGCTGTTATTGTTTCTAAAATGACCTGTTCGTATTTTGTTTTGCGTGAGAAATTTGTTAAACGGTGAAGGTCATATAAAGGATGCAATCTATGGTGCATACTAATTAAGATGTTGCCATCCGGGTGGTGCATCTCGATGCAATAAGTTTCCGTTTTTTTTTTGGTAATTACTATAAGTTTCTGCGGAACGTTCTTAAAGGGCTACACAAATCTCAATACAAAACCATGGCAACAAGAATGGAATGTGGGGTTGCCACTGGTAAAAGCCCCTTTGAATTTTTTTCTTTTTTATAAGAGTGTAGGTGGATGTTCGAGAAGTAGATTCCTCACCCCCGCCTTGGCGGCACAAGAGTCTCGCTTTGTTAAAACCATAGGATCTTAGTATATCGACTTGCAGGTCCCTGGATGTACTCTTGGTGTTATAGTGGCAGCTACGAGGATTGATCCTTGGTCTCCCATAGATTAGGATTGGCAGTTACAAATTCCATAGATTAGGACTTGCAGTTACAAATTCACCATGTAGTTAAACAAAATAAAAAAAATAAAAAGTGTAGGTGGTTGTTTTTTAATCTTATAATCTAATGATTAAATGTAAATTAGGTATTGGCCAAGGCAGAAATTTAATAGCTGAACTCTTTTCTATGTGGTGTGCCACCAGGATTTCCTTTTGGAAATAGTTAGATTGTATGGAGATTCAAGAGTTCTTGTGGACTAGTTTCATGGAAAAGCTAACTTAAAGGTCCTTCACTTAGAATTGTGGGAAAGGAAATCTGCCAGTTACATGAGCAATATGATGATGTGCAAGTCCTTCATACATATAATGAGAATAATGCCATGGCAGATATGTTATCAAATGAAGCTCTACTATTAGATGTTGGATTAGTTTTCATCTCAAGGTATCTAATGATAATGTGTTGTTTGTTTCGTCTTTTAATCTGTTTGATCCTATTCAAATAAGATTTAGTTAAGTTTCAATATATGTTGATATATCTGGGATTATTTTTTGATTTTCTATGAAATATCAAAAGTATGTTTTTCTTTTGAAAAAAAATGGATAGAATGGAAAAATAGTTAGCCAATTATTAACTGGGTTCAAAAAATATATTTATATATTTAATATTAATAATAATAATAATAATAATAATAAATCCTCCATTAAACTACCATCTAAAATAGTTGCTCACTAAATCCAAAATATAACACACTTTTTTGTTGCTGATTGAATCTAGAATATAAGACATATTTTTGGTACTCAATAAATCAAAAATATAAAATACTTTGTGTTGGAGTTCAATATGACTTTATTTGCAAATGTAAGATATAAAAAAATTATAAAACTAAGAAAAAGAGTTATATTAGAAAATCTAAATTTTTCATAAAATTTAAAGCACACTAAATAGTCTATCAAGATATAGTTAATGTTTATTAATATCTTTTAAATCATAATATATTAAATTTATAAAATAAATAAATAAAAATCTCAAATATATTATTGATATAATAAAAAAATTATTATTAATATAATCAAATCTCATTATTATATTTTAAATTAATTATCATTTTAAAAACAAAACCACAATAATATAAATATCATGTTGTAGAATTCACCTTGAAAAAATTTATTTGGGAAATTTTCCGGCCAAGATGAAAAGCCTTGATTTTGTTTTTATTATGATGACAATTATAAAGAAAATTTATGAAAAAGATCACTTAATCCAGAGTAAATGAATATTATATTATATTATATAAATTTATTATTTTTAAAATAATAATAAAAATTAAAATATTAACTATTTTTAGTTTTTTCTTATTAGATATAAAAATATTATAATAAAATCAAATTTGTTTTTTTTAATTGAGAATTTATTTTTAATAAAGTTATAGTTTTTAGAATTTTTTTATAGTACTTTTAAAATTAGTTAGTAAATGATACATTTCTAACCACAAATTGTAATATAATTATATCTTTTTCATTAAGTTTAAGATTAAAGTTTTTAAAAAAAAATTCTTATTTTAAAAATTGGTTAGTAAATGATAACTTTCTAACCACACATGTTAATAGAATTATAAAAAAAAAAATTAACTACATATGTTAACAGAATTAAAAAGAATTTTGATTATATCTTTATCATTAAGTTTAAGATTATAACTTTTAAATTCTTTTTGCTTATTTTAAAAATAAATGAGTCAACAATATCTTTTTAATTATGTTAATAGAATTATAAATCTTTAACCTAATTTCAATAAATAAAATAACAATTTCATATACAAATTTAATTCAAATACTATTAATAAAATATTTTAACATCATCTTCACCGTATTTTTAATAAAAAAATTCTACAATCCTCACCATATTTTTAATAAATAAAAAAATCTACATAATCTTGACCATGTAAAACTAACACAATCCTTGCTCTTTGGATTAAAAAAAAAACCACCATAAACAAATTCAAATCCCAAAATTAAATCTACATAATCTTGACCATGTAAAACTAACACAATCCTTGCTCTTTGGATTAAAAAAAAAGACCCACCATAAACAAATTCAAATCCCAAAATTACTCACCATAAATTCAAGTTGTTCAAATCTCAAAACATAGTTTTCCCACTTCGTTAAGGGAAAATAATTAAAGGTAAGGTACACTGATGATATGGTCATAACACTAATTTTCCCCTACTCATAAAGGGGAAAAAGAACACTGATTTTTGAAAGATACATTGCTGCCAGACAACAAGTTGGCTCATGCTGATGGATATTGGAATTATCGATGCAATGCATGTGCATGTGCATAATCGTACTGTCTTTATGTGCAAATTTTTCCCACAGTTTGACATCGAGCTGGTGGAGAGATGTATGTGAAGACATTGACGTCTGTATTAGAGAATAATATATTTGTTGCTTGCCTCCGAGTTACATGCTGCCCATGTGCCTGGTTTCTTTTCATGGCTGTCCATTTGTGTTTATCAAATTTTTCATATTTCTTCTCATCTCTATCCATCTGTGTGATCAAAATTTGTTTATAAAATGATAAAGATATTTATATATTTTTTCATACCAAGTATTTTATTTTTTAATTATATGTTATAATAAAGAATAAATTTATTATAATAACATACTTAATATCAAAATTGAATTTAGTTAAAAAAATAATTATCATTTCTTTCAATAACCAAAAATAAATTTAATTAATAAAAATGATATATGGTTTCTTTTGTAGTGCATGACACTCTTATGAAGATCATGTAAAAGATGCAATTTATGGCCCATACCAATTGGGATGTCATCATGTATGTTGCTTATCTCAATTGCGTAAGTTACTATCTTTTGGATAATTACTACGTAGGGTCAAGCTCCCAAAACAAGTGTCAACAAATAAATTATGTCCATCATTATCCTTAATTATCACTTACATTTTTTGTTCTCTTATAAAATATCATACTTAGTCATATCTCCAAAAGTTATGTGTGGAACTTTTAACTCCAAGAAATAGTTATGCACTCCACACACCAATAAATTATGGCCATCATTATCCTTAATTATCACTTACATTTTTTGTTCTCTTATAAAATATCATACTTAGTCATATCTCCAAAAGTTATGTGTGGAACTTTTAACTCCAAGAAATAGCTATGAACTCCACACACCTTCCTCTCTGCACATATCCTATCTTGCACTACTTTTATACTTAGTTGCTTTACAAGTGTGCAGAATACTCCATACAATCAATATTCCGCACAACCAATATTCCTCACACCCCACCTTATGCAAACTGCGTTCTGCTAAACTTCTATTTCTCCTCACATATAAACTTATGCACAAATCATATCATATATTCTATAAGTTTGATCTCTCTGCTTAAAATCCATACTTAATAAAAATCATGAAAGTATTTGTTTTCTTCTTTCAAGGATAATTGAAAGATCATTTAAGAAATCTCAATCTTCAAGATGAAAAGGTGGCAATATGGCATTTTTCGAAACAAATCCTCCATGACTCCATTTAAGATGCACCAAAAGTTATTTTCCTGCTATGATGTTTTCATGTCCCAATGGTGACAGTATGTTATGAAGGGATGCATTACTAATTGTTCCCCATAAAATGAACTTTTAAATCGCTAATAGTTTTGCAAAACAAAATTTGATCTATCACATATATCAAATTGCATTGAAAGAATAAAGCGACTTGGTGAGTAAAAGGAAGGAGCCTTTTGCGGGATACAACTATTCACTCGCTCGACAAGACAAGAACTTCCACTAGTTGACAACATATCAATGGTGTTTGAATTTAACACATGAGGAGAAGTTGAATAATAGAATTTGGATTATAGGCATTGCTAATGCTAGATGTGAGTATTTGATTTCAAATAACTTGTTCGTTGGTGAGCTCATCGGTTCAACCCTAAGACTAAAACTATAATAAATTGTTTTCTAGGAAAAAACCCAATTATTTTCACTCCTAAATCCTTCAAAAATATGCTTAGGTTACCAAACTCAAAGAGGCAACTCAAATTCCATAGGGCCAATGATTTCCTTGATTCTTAGGGTGGCGGAATCAATGACATTCAAAAATTTATGGTTCAATCTACCCATGTACCAACCAACCTCTATTTCATCGGCATCCCAATGCTAGCAGAGTCATGCAAGATTTTTTCATATTTATTTGTTGATATTACAGGACATTAATCAGAATATCATGTGCCCATGTCATTCTTAAACAACCTATATTTATCTTTCAAGAATGATACTATTTTCAACTGGGCCAAAGTAATTGCTAATGAAATCTCTTTTTAGTTAGCTAGTTATTTGAAAATTCATATACATTTTCATTATGGCTTATTTAGTGATGACGATAGCCTATTGCAATACATTCAACGTCCTACCCTTTAAAAATAATATGAATCTTAAAATGGAGCCAAAATAATTTTGTTATCATGTTTAATAGAGACATAGGGTGCCATTTCATGTCTTCCTTGTTCAAGGTAGATTTGTCAGGGAATTCAGATATATGTTGACTAGAAATGAACCATAAATTCCAACTCTATAAGCATATAATTTCTTAAACAGAAAAGGAGTATATATATTGAAAGACAGGAATACATACATAAGACTTTATGGTTATCAAGATAAACCTCTGTTACTCCATGTTTTTATTGCTGATAGATATTTTGTTGCAAAATTTTGTAGGTAGTATTGTTTCTGGTCAATTTTATTAGACAAGAAAAATAAGAAACAATTAATTTCTCTTCCATTTAAAGTTGGAGAAGTTGTGATAAATAATTACACATTTAGCATAATTATGTGAAGCATTAAATATTTTATTTTGAAAGGAGGTTGAACCTACCCAAGGATTTGATCTTTAGGGTTTATTTTCCCAACATATAGCATAAATAAGACATGGCAACCTATTCACTAACATCACAGAAGGAAGTTGAGATGATGAAGTGGAGACTTCAAGAGAAAAAGAAAAGAACAAATTGAAAAAAAGGATGATTTAGTCACACAAGTCAGTACCAATTCAAAAGAGAATACCAAAACCAAGCAAAGAAGGAAGAACCCAACAAATGTATAGTCCTCATCATCCCCACAGACCCAATGGATTTTCTCCTCGACCCTTAAAAGGAAAGAGACAACTACAACCCATGGACATAGTAATGAATGATGCTATAATAGATATTATGGTGAAGAACCACCCCCTTGTGGTAGTTTGGAGAAATAGCATGTTGTGGTTACTTCGTTAAGAAGTAATAAAAGTCCTAGTAAGAAATATTCATGACTAGTTGAAGAACCTACTGAAACAGAAGCGGATAGTGCTTCCCCAACTAGGTAACACTACATCTAGCAGAAATTCAAAAAAATAGTTGAAGAATTAGCTACAAAGGAACAAGCCATTTTTCAAGAACAATCATTGACTATTATGATAATGCTAGTAAGAAGTTATAAATTGATAAAGTGTGTATAAGGAATAAGAAAGTGAAAAAAATGAAAGTCAGAATAAGATGTACTAGGAGTTGGACTTATTGGACTTCCTAGATTATATATGACTATAAGGGATGCACTTGTTCATTATATCACAAAGCAAGAAATTGAGAACATGTGATTGAAAAGGAAGATTGGTGATTTTGAAGAAGCTCTCAATTCCAAACCTTTATTCACGCCCCCTTTGGTTACTGTAACCCCAGATCCTGCACCAACATTTACACCTAGAACACCAAATTAAATAAAGAATAAAACAAAGCTATTGAATGGAAATAGGAATTATGTCATAGATAATATTAATAAGTGACTAAGTGTTATTGAAAAAGAATGGGAGATATGTCTATATTTAAGAAGACTTTCTCAAAGGAAGTTTTCTTTTGAAGACTATTTACGAAAGGACTTGGAACATGATTAGATTTTTCCAATAATTATTTAATGACATTTATTACTAAGATTGCTACCCTGAGTTGTTGAAATATGCAGCAAGAAATTCTCAGTTTGATTTTTCCTTGATTAAATTGAGAAAATTCTAATTTCCACATTAGCAGACAACTTTGTTGATGTTAACTTGTGTGACATGGCTTGTGTCACGCAGTTTACTTAGTAAATTTGAGTTGGAGAAGTGAGAGTTCAGTTATGCATGTGTGATTGCTAATTTGTAGCAATCAAGGTCAGTTATCTCAGGTTATTTCAGTTAAACTAGTTCTAACTTTTGGAGGAACTAGTGGAAGGTCAGTTATGCAGTGGGACTTCAGACAAACTCAGTGGTCATCCATTTAATTGATCGATTAGCCTAGAAAAGCTAGTGCATGCAGAGAATTCGAGTTACGCGGTTGAGGTGGAGATTCCAAGGTAGTGTAACATCAGTTGTAGACTAGCATTGAGTGTATAGGTGTTGCATGTAGTCAGATGATCAACCTAAAGGAATTACGCAATTCGATTGAGGGAATTTCCTAAATAATAGGGACTAATTCCTCAAGGAACAATGCAATAAAATAGGGGCTCAAGAAGAGGCAGAATTTTACTAAGTCTAGGTCAGAGGCCTTTAGTGAGCAGAGAGATAGATTGTGAACTTGCAAGGTGAACCCAGTTGAGCAAAGAAATCATAATACATCTCTATTTCATTTTATTAATGCAAGAGTAATTGGGTTTTTTAGCATATTGCTTTCCCTAGATTAAATTACTTGTTGCAGATTGCTTTCCCCATATTTTTGTTCTAAATTGTGAAATAATGTCCGCAGAGCAATAATGTATATCTATGTATTGTGATTTTGATTAAAACTTCATGAGCAGTTGCAAATCTACAACCTAATTTCTACATGGTACTAGAGTTGGATTCACATTAGAGTAGGAAATTCAAATTTGTATCTCATATGTTCGAATTTGAAGATCAGTGTAGTAGGATTTCTTCAGAGCTGAGACGATGGCCCTCAATGGGCTAAGGCTAGAATATGCCTTGGAAGGCACCTCTAATTTTCTTCCATGGAAGGACTACATGGAGGTAGTATTGGATGGCAATGGATTGCTATAGTACATCAAGATAGATGTTGCAAAACCTCAAGCATCTGATGCCCAGAATCTTGCTCGATGGAAGAAAGATGTAGCCAAGGCGAGGAGAATCATCTTATAGGGAATTTTGGATCATATTGTCTCGAATATCCATAGAAAAGAAACTTTGTTCACGATGTGAAAAGAACTGACAAAAGTGTTCAAGAATAGTAGTGATCGCAGGATGTTGACGCTCAAGGATAAACTTTGAAGTATCAAGATGCAAAATAATGACACAATTCCGCAATATCTGAGCAATTTTACACAGTCTCATGATGAACTTGGCAGGGTTGGTTTTAATGTCCCTAAATAAGATTTGGTAGCTCTAGCCCTTTTGGTCCTTCCCAAGAGTTGGCATCGCTATCAATATTTGATGAATGGGAGGGATAAACTATTGAGTTGGGAGCGCTTATGGTTTGATTTAGTGCAGGAGGAAATAAGGAAGAATACCAGAGATGGGACCTCATCCAAAGAAGAGGAAGAGGACTTTGTTCTAGTCAACAAAGGAATTAAGGCCAAGGGAAAGAAGTATGTCCAAGGTGAGGCCGAAGGACTTTGCTCTAGTCAGCAAAGGAATTAAGGAAAAGGGAAAGAAGTACCAAGGTGAGGCTGAATCCATTCAAGAGGGAAAGAAGAATGACTTGTTCGAAATTAAATGCTTCAATTGTCATGAATTCGAGCAATATGCTACTAAGTGTCCAAAAAAAAATTCTAGCAAGAAGGAGTCTACAGTAGCAGTAGCAGGTGAAGCTTTGGCTTCACAGTTTGAGCTAGATTTCACCCTTATCGCATGTATGTACAACACTGTGATGGGGATGTGTGGTACTTGGATTCTGGGGCCTCATTCCACATGACTGGGTGTAGATATTTTTTGAGTGACCTAGAGGAGAAATATCTCTAGATGAATATTGATTTTGGAGACGATGGAAGGTACAACGCGATCGGGATTGGTACATTCAACTTTATTTGAGAGTCGAGATCCCATTTCACACTCAAGGGTGCCATGTTCTTTCCAATCCTAAAGAAAAATATAATCTTTTTTGCATTTTTGGAACACCGTGGTTATGATGTGATCTTCAGCAAAGGAAGGGAATTCTTGAGACACATATCCATGGGATAGGTGAATCAGATAGGGGTTTGAGTCAAGAACCTATATGCACTAGAGGTAGAAGATGCATGCATGACCTTGAGGAGCAAGGCACGGACTAGATATATGGTGGTTGAGAGGGAGCATGTTATACCTCTCAACATGCAGCCTCAGAATGAGCCTCAGGAAGTTGTGGAGCAACCACAAATGGAGAGGCGGAGAGGAGGAAGTGTGGAGACATCCACTAAAACATAGGCCTCCAGTAGGGGGAGATTTCAAGCTATGTGGGCAGGGGGTGCACATGCATCCATACCTCCAAGTGTGAGGTGAGGCGATGTGAAGCCTTAGTCCCAGAACTGTAGAAATTTGGGCAGGATCCATTGAGGCATTATCCTCATGGATCATTGCCTTGCTATGGGGACCCACGGTATTCAGTAGAAGGAGGATCAATTTCAGTCATATACTAAGGAGTTCATAGGAGTGTTGATAGCAGAGAAGGAGGCTCAGTAGCATATTTGGTAGCATCACAGTTTTCCCAGTAGATAGTTGCAGACACAATTGATTTAGTTTGTTTCTTTTGGATGCTTCTCAATTGCAGATGTTGCAATAGCAGTAAAAATAATGAGAGGTTTTACATGCAGTACATTCCATAGGTACAAGATGGGGTTGGGTTATAATCCCTTTCTTACTGAGAGTGAGCATTGAAAAATGCATCAAGAAATTCTCAATTTGATTTAGCCTTGATTAAATTGAGAAAATTTGAATTTCCACATCTGCAGACAACTTGGATGATGTTAATTTATATGACATTGCTTGTGTCACCCAATTTACTTAGTAAATTTGAGTTGGAGGAGGTCAAGTTTAGTTCTACATGTGTGATTTCTAAATTGTAGCAATCAAGGTGAGTTATCTCAAGTTGTTTTCAGTTAAACTAGTTCCAACTTTTGGAGGAACTAGTGGAAGGCCAGTTAAGCAGTGGGACTTTAGTAAAACTCAGTGATCATCTAGTTAACTAATCAATCAACCCAAAATAGATAGTGCGAGTGGAGAACTCGAGTTACCCAGTTGAGGTGCAGTTTACAAGATATTGTTACATTAGTTGTAGACTAGTCTTGAGTGTACAGATGTTGCATGTAGTCAGATGATAATCCTAAAGGAATTGCGCAAATCAATTGAGGGAATTTCCTAAATAATAGGTGCTAATTCCTCAAGGAACAACGCAATCAAATAGGGGCTCAAGAAGAGGCATAATTTTACTAAGTCTAGGTCAGAGGCCTTTAGTGAGTACAGAGATAGGTTGTGCACTTGCAGGGTGAGCTCAGTTGGGTAAATAAATTGTAATACATCGATATCTCATTTTATTAATGCAAGAGGCATTGGGGTTTTTAGAAGATTTATTTCCCCAAATAAAAATACTTGTTGCATGTGTCTTATTCCTTCTTGCGTGTCTAATATTTTTGTTCTAAATTGTGAAATAATGTCTACATAGCATAAAAGTAGATATGTGTCTTGTGATTTTGATTAAAACTTCATGAGAAGTTACAAATCTATAACCTAATTTCTACATGAGTGACTTTCAAAAAATACAGCAAGGGTTTTTTACTAGAAAGCAAATAAAACAAATTAAGGCAAAATGGTGCACTAGGATCAAAATGTTAAAGGATGTTATTTTTTACCGTAAAAAAATGATGACTGGAGAAGAAATTATTTCTTTAAAGCTATTAAAGTGGTTGAAGATCTTCAAGGGATGAGAAAAATTAGAGACTCCATGTTAGTTCCAAAAGATGTACTAAAAAAGAGTCAAAAATTATTAATACATCGTGAGGTAACGAGTTTGACAAGTTAATAGATTTTCTAAAGAAAGAAATAAAGAATGGTTAGTTACATTTGTTAACGACAATGAATACCAGTTTTTGGTCATTGGGAAATTATAGTCAGATTCAAAGGAAATAGAGGAGGAGATATTTGCACTACGGGTAAAGCAAGACATAATTGTTGCATCAATTAAGGACTATATTGAAGCATGGTTTACAAAAATTTAAATGAAATTGTTAATATTGAATAATTCCCTAGTAGTTAGATTAACAGATACGCGAAGCCCAATATATACTCTAACATATGATGTTGCAACAGGGAGAGGATTCATTACATCAGTCATCCTTCTACAATTTTGTGAGTGTTCTATATTGTATTTGAATCAATTCCCCTTTCATTCACCCCACTCTTAGATCACCCGCTTTGCAAATTGTGTTATACATTTGCAAATTCAATCCCTGACTGGAATCATTTTGTTTTCTTCCAAGTTACTATATATTATTTATTGGTCCATGGTAGCCCCATCCTAAACCCTTAGGGATGAATAAATTCAAGAAAAATTTAAGTATCATGAATTTTATAGAGAACTTTAGGCATTTCCTCTTTTTGAACTTAAAGTTTTGTTGTAGCTGCTGCAATAACCCCTCCAAAATTTATGACCCTTTAAAATTTCAGAGCCCCTATACCATCCCCTTAGCTGTCGCCAGCTCTCAGGACCTTTTTAGGAGCCTTAAACTCTCTTCATCCCATGAACCTAACTCCCAAAAACCTTCAAAATTTTGAGATCTGGTCCTAGTCACAGTTCGCATCAAAACAACCCTTGAAAGCTGAGAAAAATCACGACCCTATGAACTTGGGACTATAGGACCTCTCTAGGTCGCAAGGTCGGAGGGTCACAAGGCACATATCTATGAATTGTGTAACTGATGCGACTTTGCAACTCCACAACCCTTATGCTCGTGAGGTTGACAGGTCCCAAAGGTCTAGAGTTCAAACAAGTGCAACCTATGCGACCCCATGACTTCACGACCCCTTGAGGTCATGAGGTCGCAAGGCTCGCAAAGGCTTGAAATCCCATAATGTGTGACTCATTTGACCCTGACACATGTGACAAAACTTATAAATATCGAGCCTCGCTGATCATTTGGACAATTTAGCCTGGTCGCACGAAAGACAAAGACACTGCTCGATTAGAGGAGGAGTGAGACCCTCTGAGGTAGATGACTCTTCCCCTCCCTTGTTAATCATTTCCTTTCGCCATTTATCTCCCCCTTTCACCCTAACCCTGGACATTCCAAAATAGGGGGGTTTTATCCAAATTTTGGGCTCATTTTTTACCAGAAACCCTTAGCTACTTTATTTATTCGTCAGGAACCCCTCTAAGTATTTTGTTTAACCATCCTCATCCCAAATTAGCATGCATTCCCCAAGGACCAAGCCATATGATCCTGAGAGGCCCCAGTAACCCATCATGAACCTCATTTCGCTCATCAAATCACCCAAGGAAACAGGTCGCACGGCTAAAGGTCACGATAGGCCAACGGGCGCGACCTCGCGACCCCTGTAACCCATCCTCATCTGCGACCTTGTGATCCATTCCCATTCACGACCATGTGACCTTTTTGACCTACGGCCTATATGACCTAGCTATGGTTACTAGCCTACCATTTGCCAAGTCACGCACTCATATGTGCAACCTCTAGGACCGCTTGATCCCTCCGACCTTTCGCCTTGCCAAGAAAACTTCTTCCCGGTAGGATATATTATTCATGTCATCTCTCTCATCGTGGGATTTCTTTTTTGACATGCCAGGTGACGTTGATCTTGAGTGCATCTCGATCTCCTCATTCGACGATGAGATGGCACCCCCAATAGTGAAATATACCCACAGGAGTTCTAAAAGTAGTGTGCAGGAGATTCACCAAGCCCCACTACCCCCCATCTATGGGGATACCACATGCAATATCAAGAAAAGCACCAAATTCTCCTGGTTTGACATTTACACAAAATTCTCTAAATAGGAGATCCCAAAAGACCAGGAGGATTTCCAAGTATACATAAATGTTAAGAGGTCAAAACTCCACAAGGTGGCCTCACATCCCCCAGTTTTTCCATGCACTGAGACCATTGAGTGGATCATACGAAATACAAACACGGATCAATGGATGGTAAGGGATCACTCAGGTGCACCGTTCGCAACTATCTCCTCTATAGACATCGCTACATATTACAGGTTTCCCGAAAAGGAGGAGGCATTTAACACACGATGGCTCTTAAATTTTGTAATTCCAATCAAGGACATTAAGAGGGAATGGTGGCAAGACCCATCCAAGTTTTGGGTCAGAAGCGACCAAATATACATAACAGATGGACTAAAGAAGGTTTATCAGTTGATCACCGCTATGATGAACCGTTTGTATGGCAGGGTCGACGCTAATGTTTTCCTTGGGACATGGGTCCCTATCATGTACGTCGTTGCCACTAGGGGTATGGTTTTCAACTAGGCCAGCATCCTAGCTTCAGTACTAAGAACAAATGTAGTTGCAACTAAACATCATGAGCCAGACCAGCCGGAAAAATTTTATATGGCCTCATACCTCTTGGATGTGGTATGTGAAAGGTGCTAGTTTGACCACTAGAGCTACAACTAGACCACAACTACGACGGAGGTTGTGCATTAGCATTACAAGATCTAATGGAAACCTGGCTATAAGGGTATGCTTGACACCATCTCTGAATCATTTATTTCCCCATTATATCAAGGACTTTTCGAGGAATAACCCCATTGCATGTCGAAGAGGGCCATGGATACCATCATCAAAGTGGTGCATTGGTTCCCAAACCAAGAGGGTACATTCATCAGATTTTTTGGCTCTTACAAGTCCCGGCACACATTTCATTGATTTTCCACGGAAAAAGTACTCATGCAAGAAGTGTGATATCAAATGACCCAGGGATTTTCGAAGATGCTCAACAAGGGGAAGAAGAAGCCTTGGCCCACATTCCCTCTAATTATTGGGTCTTACACAATGGAAAACTTCAAGGAAGTGGAGGCAGAGGCTGAGAAAATAAATGGATGTCATTTCATGACTCTGAACCACCATACATATGATCCCGAGAGGGTAGTAGCAGCTCACTGAAAAAGGGGAAATTTCAACTGGTCATACCTACATTCCAAGCATGATCATGAAGACAAGATTAGGAATTGGTACAATGCCACCAGGGAACTCAGCCCCAATGAGAAGCAAGAAAGAGATGACGAGAAACTTGAACATTCCCAGGAAAATGTGAGCATTCAAGAGAGATCAAATTCCCTGAAGTGGAAGAATGAGCAGCAGAAGGCAACTGGGAAACTCAAGAAACACAAGGAGAAAGAGGTAGAATATTCACCAAGAGACTAAGAGGGAGGGGGATATGACGAGACATTAGAGTAGAGGAATGTAACCCTAGCAACGAAAAGGCAAGTGATCAAGAGGAAATGAGAAGAAGATCTCAAACGATCGCAAGATTTAGGTGGCCAACACTTTTAGGACCAGCTTGAGAAAAGAAAGTGGCTATAGGAAGAAGAGAGGAAGAAGCAGCTAGAAGAGAAGCGATTAAAGGAATGGGAAGAGAAAAAGGTAAAAATGGAAGAAAGGATGAAGAGACTGGAGTAGGAGCAGAAAGAGAAAGAAGAGATATGCAAGCAAGCCAAGGAGCTCAGGAAGAAGCAAGAGCAGGAAGAAAAAGAAAAGAAGCAGCTAGAGGAGGAGAAAAGTAGGAGAGGAGAGGAAGAAAAGAGTAGAGAAGAGGAGAAAATAAAGAAGTAACAAGAATAGGACAATAAGGAATCTCAACAAGAATCTGAGCAAGTTGAGTTGACTCCGCCGGATGTTCCCCCATCCACTCCCCTCACCAGAGGACATATCCCTCTCAAGGAGATGAGAAATCCTAAAGAGGTAGATGAAGTATTGGACCTGACCAAGCTCACATTTTATCAAGTTAATTTCAAGATCATGCAGGAGAGAAAGAAGTACTATGCCAGGAACCCAACAGAACCTCTATCAGTGACCACGGAGAAATAAATGGTTCTCAATACTACAATTAACCCTGAGATGGTCACCTTAGTCGAGACTACTTTTGTGATCATGAGTGAACCGAATGTTGCTAGGATGAGAAAACAAATTGTGGAACTCTAGAACAAGCTCTACGCATCCGAGCAGAGGGTCATGAAAGCAGAAGAGATAGAAGGAAGGAAGAACAAGAAAATTTGGCCCTCCTCTTGATTCACTCTAGTACGAAAGAGATACAAGCTACAATCAAGAAAGAAGCTGAAACCCTTAGTGGAGCCATAACGATGGTTTATGATGAAATTTCAAAAATACATCATACTGTAGCTCCAATCTTAGCCATACATGCAAACATGAAGGTAAGGTATGCTATGCTAAAGGAAGTTGTTATAGCTTTGGATAGCATGCATGAGTGGTCCACCAAGTACCCAGGTGCATTGGTAGTACTCCCAAAAAAGGACTGGATCACTACACAAAATGCCAAATTCCAACTTCGCATCAAGATCCAATCACGAGATAAACTAGCGAAGGATGTGGACAAAGTGTTGTCTTCTTACTGGAACCTTTTGAGTGGTTTGGAGTCAGTGATCGAGAACCATGGGGTTCCATCTATCGGGGAAATTGGGCAAGTAAAGAAGCAGGAAGACATCTCCCAAGAAGTGCAATCAATTGTTAACATCTTCAGGAAGGCTTCAAACTCAAATGACCTAGATGTTACAAAGGAGAATATCACGCGATATGTGGTGGAACCTATGAGAATGTACACAAAGTCGGTGACCCCAGCCAATCAGGTGAACTCCAAAACAAGCACTCTCATCCCAGACACCCTTTAGTGTCAACATAGGTGTGACGAAGAACAACCGAAGATAGCCCCCATAGTTGTTGAGTACAAGATTTGGCACGCTTACCTAGTGGAGAAGCTACATTTAGACATCCCAAAACTATCTATTGTCAAGTTGATAGGATAGGATTTGCTTGTTTTTTTTATTTTTCAAACTAGAATAGAGTATGGAAATAATAGATTATATGAAGAGTCATAAGGAATTATAAAGTTCATGAGGTAGTCAAAAGGTCATGAGGAAGTCCAAGAGTCAAGGGTAGACTAAAGGTCACCCTCCTTTTTATAAATACACCCTCATGGTATATTGTAAGGGACTTTTAGCTTGGGACTTATTTTGGTACATATTTTTTTGAGAGAACTTGTACTCTTCTAATAAATACGAGTAATAGTTGTTTTCCACTATTGTATTGGATGGACACTTTATGCTGTGATGCCATGGATATTATTGTATCAATGAATTGAAGGTTCCTATGATTTTTTGACACGCAGTATCCTCGTGTATCTTCTTACCTTATGAATCTTGTTTTGCAACACATGGATGGTATATGATATTCTTACTCTATGTTTACATCGATGAACTATTTTATTGGTATTTGCATAATCTTATTATAGGTTGTGCATTCACTTGTGCTTGTTGACGCTTAGTTACTTTGAACTTTTTTATAGTTATTAAGAATATTCTTTAAATAGGTGTAATCTTATTTGAATTTTTTCTAACAATGCTTTATTTAAGGTTCATGTGGTAAATTTATAATATTTCTATTCATGGTATTCTTGTTATGAACAATCATCAGTTATTTCCCTTGTGTTTGTTGAAGTTCACATGTTCTGCCTAGTCGGTATACCACCTTTGTCCGAAGCGAATTCAAATCCCCCGTACGACAGTCAAGCCTTCATACTGGACGGGATCCCTAAAACAAACGGTGTAGAGTCTAGTTGGGATTCTGCACCGAGGAGATCCCTTTGTTGTTGTCGGAGAATTTTAGCCCGTCAACAGATTTGGTGCTAGAAAGAGGGCCTGATGGTCAGCACCAATACATGCCCTCACATAGAAACTTCCCATCAAGCTAGTAATCAGCCCCATCTTGTTACCCCTGAAACACCTTATCACCCCTCTTTTGGCCCACCTTTTGGGAATCTCCAGCTTGGGAACTCCCAACCTCCTCCACTTGAAGACACCCCGGTAGGGGAAGAGCCTCCTCTCTATGAAGTTATGTATGATCAGTTGAGGTCCTTGCACCCTATTACTCATCATTTCGCCAGGAGTTTGAAGTGCATCCTCGCCACAAGCTCCCTGCCTAACTTGCGCACCTCCAAGCCTCACCATATGCGTAAAGGCATCCTAGTTAATTGTGTACTGCATTTAATCAGGATGACTTTGGATGATTATTCAGACGTTGTTGAAAGGATCTCGATTGAGGGTTTGGAAAGTCCCCTAGCATCTAAAAGAGAAGGCCCAAGGAGCATAGTCACAGGGGGAAACAATCAACCACAGCAAGAAGAGACACTAGGAAATAATCAACCATCGCTGGAAGATACCTCGACCAGCAACAAACCAATGAGAGGGAACGTTGAGGTACCCCTAGGGTAGGGGAATGAGGACAATATCAGAGACCACATTAATTTTTACAATAACGAGTGGCTTTTCAGGTTCCCTAGGAACCTGGGAAATTTCAAAAATATGAGAAACTTCTGAGACTTAGGGTATTTGAGAGTTCCCCAGTGTAATGGAAAACAACCACCGCACACCAGTGGGGGGTCAAACACTAAAAGTGATTCTGAGCAGAATGCCAATTGTGTCTTATTACCTTCCCCGACCAAGAGGCAACCAATGACAACCCTTGGTGTCAATGGCCTAGTCCCATTTAGGCATCTAAGGCCCCCTTCAAGATATGCCTCGTCACCCCAAGAAGCAGCTCCCAAAGTTTGACCTCAAAAAGGGAACCACGACTAAGGATCATATGAGAAATTTTTACCTAGGCTTGCAATTCATGAGGGTGCAATATGACAATGTAGCTTGTCGACTATTGCCTCACACTTTTGAAAATAAATTCGTGACCTGGTATCGCTTGTTGCGTGTTTTCAATGATGATCAACAGTTACTGGATTTCATGGAAAATGATGAGGTGTTTAAAGATGCAGCTATAGAAGAGGAATAACATTAAAGGTCCTTGCAAGAGGAAGTGAATGAGCATAAGGGAAACCATATTCCCAAAGGATTGGTTACACTGGAAAGATTATTCGATCTGCAAAACCATTCCTGAGGCCCACCAAACACCAAAACACAAAGTTCCACACTGTCACATGAGAAAATTAACCTCGGGATGGAGGCCGACCCCAAATTCATCAACCTGGGTGTAGGTTGTTCCCCTAAGGAAAGGAAGTCCCTCATCAACTTATTCAAGAAGTATCGTGACATAATCGCCTAGACGTATGACGAACTAAAGACTTATGACACCTAAATCATTCAACGTGTTAGACTTACAAAGGACGGGGTCAAACTATTTCAGCATAAATTGAGGAAGGTGCATCCCACATTGGAACCCCTCATTCAAAAGGAGCTAAAGAACTGTTGGATGCACATATTATCTTCAAATTCAGGCATTCTACATGGGTTTCAAACCTTGTTCAGGTATGAAAAAAGTCCGGTGAAATCTGATTGTGCGTCAATTTCTGGAATCTCAACCGCGCTTTAGACAAAGACAACTCCCCAGTTCCCTCAATGGAAAAAATTCTTCAAACGATTTCCGGGTCGGAAATGTTTTCCTTGCTTGATGGTTTCTCTTGTTACAACCAGGTGCTGGTGGCCAAACCAGACCAATTAAATATGACCTTCAGAACGAAGTGGGGAACGTTCACATTTCGACGTATGCCTTTTGGACTTATCAATGCCAAAGAAACATTCCAAAGGGCTATGGACATCGCTTTTATAGGATTGATGGGTCAAAGGGTGTTCATTTATTTAGATGATGTTACAGTGTTTTCAAAGAGGAGATCTGACCACCTTCACCATCTCAAACAAATATTTAGCGATGTCGAAAGTATGGCATTTCGCTCAACCCCAAGAAGATCATATTCATGGTTTCAAAAAGAAATATTCTTGGGCATATCATAAACAACAATGGAATCACTGTCGATCCTGATTGCATGAAAGCTATCTTGTAAATTCCTTTTCCTAGCAGCAAAAAAGGTATGCAATATTTCCTTGGTAAAATCAATTTCCTTCACAAGTTTATTTCATATTTTTCCCAGATTGTTAAGCCCTTGCAGAATATGATAAAGAAGGACTTGATTTTTAAATGGAACCAAGAAGAGAAGGAAGCATTCGATTGTATCAAGAAATCTATCACTAAAGCACCTTCCCTCTATTGCCTCGATTTCAGCAAGGACTTCATCCTATACACTTTCACCTCATATGCATCCTTAGTTGTTATACTTACATAGATAGATAGTAACCATGATGAACAACATATATCCTTTATGATCATGGGGCTACAAGGCACAAAACTAAATTACCCATACATAGATAAGCAGGCGTATGCAGTTTACAAAGCGATGAAACATTTTAGACCATATATTCTTAAGAATTGTGTTTTTTTTTGTATTTCCCCCTATTGTTATGACATTGTTCATCCAACAAGAGTTGGGAGAGAGAAGAGAAAATTGGATGACCTACCTCCAAGAATATGACTTGGAGTTCAAGTCAGATCACACAGTTAAAGGGCACGGGCTATGCAAGTTAACTATTGAGGCCGCAGACCAACCAAATGATGAATCAGAAGGTTGGGATCACGAGATTGAAATGTACCCAAATGAGCTCATCAACACTCATGACTCTTCACCATGGTACTCTAACCTAAAGTAGTATTTAGGGAAATGGGCTTTTCCTCCTACCTTGTACGTGAAGCAAAAAAGGGAAGTGAGGCTCAAAGTTGCATCCTACCAACTGGTACAAGGGAACCTATTTCATAAGCACCACCGTGGTGTGTTGCTCAGGTGTTTGGAATATGATGAAGCCCAGTGGGTGCTAAAGGAGTTAGATGATGGTTTGGAAAGGGGCCATAATGTGGGTGACACCACTTCTCATAAGATGATGAGGGTGGGATTCTACTAGCCCACCCTTTTCAAAGATGCACATGCTTATGCTCATAAATTCCCCATTTGTCATAAGCATGCAAGAAGGCAACCTCGGTCATACACTCCCCACCAATCTATAGCAGTGGAATAACCTTTTCAATAATGGGGACTGGATTTTATTAGGGAAATCGTGCCTGACTCATATAAGTAGCACAAGTACATACTCATGGCAACATATTATTTCACAAGGTTGGTTGAAGCAATTCCATTGCAGAAAATCAATGACGAAGAGGTAATATATTTTGTCAATCAGTACATCATGGCCAGGTTCGGTGTTCCAACCTCACTTGTTTTTTATAATGCTACGTATTTCTCATCTTTAAATCTATATGATTTTTCTTTGGAAAATAGCATTGTTTTAAAACATTCAGCTAACTATTACCCCCAAGGGAATGGCCTGGCAGAGTCCACCAACAAGAACCTAATCCACATCATCAAAAATACCTTGTTGTCACACCAAAGAAACTGGCACAATGCCCTGAACAATGCCTTGTGGGCTGACCGGGTTACCCCAAAACCATCTCTCGGAATGTCCCCCTATTTTCTGGTTTATGGGAAAGAAGCCATCTTACCACCCAACCTGTATCTCCCTGCCCTCCAATTGTCACAAGAGTCGTGAGGCACCCCTTGCCCTACCATTCAAAACCGAATCAACACCCTCCTTAAATTGGAAGAGGAGAGACAAAAGGCTAGAGAAAAGTTTGTTATTCACCAAAGTCGAATCAAAAGATGGTTTGATAAGAAATCCACAGGGAACAATGAGTTCAATGTGGGTGACCTAGTTCTCAAATGGGACAAGGCCCATGAGGACAAAGGTAAACACACTAAGTTCCAGGCCTTGTGGATTGGTCCTTTCCAAGTAAAGGAAAAAATTGGCCAACACACCTATAGACTGTAGACTCTAGGAGGGAGGGTTGAACCCCTTCTCGTCAATGGCCAAGACCTTAAGTTCTATTTCACCTAGCAGCCCTCGTAGTTACTCACACACCCTATACTATAACTTCTTTCTTGTCCTTTCCTTCCATCATTTTTTCTTTCGCCTTTACCTTTTGTTTTGAAGTATTTTAATGTTTTTCCTTGAATAAAGCATCTGGGATGTCACTCTGAAGTTGAGGTAGCCCCTACACTTATGGCTGAGGTATATTTCTTTCTGGGTGTGCCCTTGACTGGACCCTAAGTCGTGACCAAGATAGAGTGTTAAACCTTGCTGCAGTGGGGAACTCGATGACATCCGCGATACCCTATCTTTCAACAGTTAATCCTAGCTTCCGACTTGGATGGAGTTTTGAATTAATTGGTTTGTCCAGCTGGATTGAAAGTGGAGGAGGAGAAAACTTTAATGAGCATACATATTTCCGGAAAGTAATAAGGTCTTTGAAAAACCCTCTCTTACAAGTAAAATAAGTTGGGATCCCTCATCTGCCCAGGCTAATAACAGCCATATGAATAAGTGTGAATAAGAACATGTGAATAAGTGCAAATGAGCATAGGAATTAAAATAATAAGGGAGAAAGGACTGATAAAGGCTTCCTGCACAGAGAGATGATTAGAATTTGACCATACCCTAATACATTTTTCCATCTGAAATATTTGCGCCATTAGAATTTGACCATACCATAAAATATTTAACATATGCCATGGTATAATATTTATATGCGGATTTGGGTATAATATATATATGCAGAATTGTATTGTTCAAAATTAATAATATTTATATATAATATATATATAAGAATTATAATATAATATATGATATTAAATCATATAAAATAAGATGTATATATATATATATAGATATATATATATATATATATATATATATATATATATATATATATATATATATATATATATATATATATATATATATATATAATACAATTTCCACATAATATTCATCATGAACTCAAAATTCCACCTTGGAGGACATTGGGAAATTTCACCTTCACACAACCAAACTGGCGAATCTTGAAGTGACACTTGTCACAACCTCATTGGGAAAAAAACTGAAGAAGATTCTCATCATGTTGATTGTACTGCCATGTCATCATTCTATGATGTTCTGCAAATTTTTTAGCTGTTTAGGAAACCAAACAGCAGGCCTTTTCTTCTGCATTCGGATTCGATTTTCAGTAAAACAAATTGCATTAAGATCATCTTGATGAGACGGATGCAGTCATATAGGTTTCGAGCCAATTTGAAAACTTTTATTTTTGAGCTAATTTTTGCCCCTAATCTAGATTCTGATCACTCCTTCCCACTAATGGGCTTTTGGACCCACAAAAGTTGGTTATCTGATAAGAGTGGAATACTCTTATCCTTCCCCAAGTTCTATCAACTGATTATACTTGAAAATTCTCCATGACAACTACTTGGGCACACTAACATGCCTTGCATTGCAAATGGCTATGTCCCTCAACCACTGTTCTCCCTTTGTTGCTGACCCAATCCAACACTGATGGACATTTGTTGGCTGTAAAATACCTTTGATGTACCACATTGATCCATTGGTGCTTTCAAAACTAATACAGACTAATAGCCTTCCCACTGAGAATCTTAGCATCAACACATACAATGATCTACAATGGCTAAAAAGTTTTGGCATTTCCTCCACTTTTTGCTTATTGCCTCTATTGTCCTCCAGTTTAACAGGTTGCTCATGTCATGATTTTGAGAATGAGGCTAAGCATGAGCATCTTTCTCAAGAGTGGTCCTTCCACCATCCTATAACATCTTGTCACAAGAAATACCCATTAAATGGAAAAACACATTATGCAAGAAATTGTAAATCGACGACCTCTTCTTTTGCTCCTTCAAAGCAACAATTGTCAAAACATGTAACATCGCCATGTACTATTGCATCTTGGTGTACAAAATATTGATTAAACACAAATCGAAAAAACATCATCGAATAAACATAAGTCGATAAACATGCTCCAACAATTGACTTGACTTAAGAGCCAAACATAAGCATGTATAGAAACTTGACGATTCTTTGCATAAACAATAAGAATTTCACATCTCATGCAATAACATGTCAACAACTCCCTTTCATCTTCGGAGATAAAATAAAATCTTCCAATTCAATATGGCATACATGTGAAACAATCGACACAAGTTGACACTCATGCATGTGCAAATGATCAACATTCTCAAGTTGACAACATACATGTAACAAAGCAATCGACCAATACAAGCCAATCACTCATGCATGTTGCTAGTTTCATTGTTCACACACACACAAACTCTCATGTATGTGTACAATTCTTCAACTCTCTCACAAGTACAATAAGCCCAAAAACATGTATGGGTACATAAGAGTTGAATTGACAAATTTGTTGCAAATGAAGTGAGTAACATACCCAACCTTCACACACCTTCTTGGCGAAATTATGCAACATCAAGAATTGACAAATTTATTGCAAATGAAGGGAGTAACATACCCCACTTTCAACATCTTACATCATACAAGTTGCAGCATACTTTCAACAGAAAAGTAATGCATTCATAAGGCAAAGAATTGCATCTATCAACAAAAGGAATGCAAGCCTTATTTGGATAAGAAATCAAACCACCTCTTACCAAACCATTTCCATGGCACTTCTTTCAGTTGCACATCATCTTATGAATCATCTTGACCCACATCAATTATGGAATCATCTTTTCTAACTTTGTCAAAATATCTCTCCATCTTCAAATGTCGTGGATGAGTTGTTGGATACAAAGTACAACATTTCTCTATGAGATGACCTTGCTTATCGAAATGAGTGCAAAATAATTACATATTCTTTGCAACATGGTTTTCCTTGTCCAATGGACCTTTGGTCTTCTGTCTCTTTTTCTTTGAAAGTTTCCTATATGTGGCCATTTTCTTCCAACATATTGAAACATTATGGTTATTCAAACCTATTGACGGTGTTGGACCCACCAACATGTAAGGGGATCTCCCCGGTAAGAAGTCCCAGTTAGACCTCAGACCGTTTGGTGTAGGAGTCCCAGTAGTGGGTCGTACAGTAATGCCTTGACCGTGATTTCTCATAGAGGCAAGTAAGATGTCCCTGTTGGTAGCAAGGTGTGACAGTTGTAGAAGGTTAAGGAAGGTGCATGAGAGGTTCTAACACACTAAGGGTGAGGTGAGTGTGCCCCTTGGAAACTTGTAATATTACATGGCTTGGAAGGGAACACACGAGCGAAGATGCATCACAAGCTGGAAAGAAAGTTAGCAAGCATTCCAAAGTGATGGTTAAACCAACAACACATTTCAGAAATATTCATGCATACTTATACAGAATATTCCAAACATGCATGTGTGAGCAAACAAATACATATATCATTTAGATTAAACCAGATAGCATAGAATACAATACAACATATGCATGAAACGTGCTAGCTCTGTTATATTCAGAAGTGTAAGTTCCAGTAATACAATACATCCATGTCTAACCACTATTTCCGACAATAGAACGTTACAACCACAACCGCCTAATCCACCAAAGAGATATACTAGCTCTGCGCAATGGAGAAGCCAAGGCTCGTTACAATAATTTCCAAGCTCTCTCCAAGATAGTCTTATCGGAAGCTTGGCTAACCAAAAGCCTTTACAGTGAGTTATGAGGTTCTATTTATAGAAAAGGGTGGGGTAACCCTTGACATTCCCCTTTGTGACAGTTCATCTACCCTCATGACTCTTCATCTACTCTATGACTATTACATCCAACTATCGACACTTGAACTTCCACTTGACAAGACATTACATTACAATGCACATGTTCCAATGTGAGACAAAATGGTTTGAGCAAGCCATGCAAGACATCACTCGCACTCGGTCCATTGTGGTGAGACCAACTCTTTGACATGCTTTTGTTGGTGAAGGTGGTGTGTTGATGCCAAGCTTGGTCATCTGTGACAGTGTGCATGCGCTCCAAGGTGACATCTTGCTGAAGCGGACTCTTTTCTCCATTGCATCTAGGTGCATTGGTATGGCTCCTCCATCCAACTCATCTGCTAGCATGCACATGGTCTTCTTGGGTGCGTCTGAACCGGCAACACACTGATGCATAGTGTCCGTGTTGATCTTCCAGTGTGTGCTGGTGGTCATGCACATCAACTGTCAACTGCATGTTCAGCTCCAGTCAGACTTGCTTCTTGTCTTTGCCTCGATGAGTGTGCTAAATGGGTGGGATCACATGAGTGTGCACAATGACATGCATATTGTTGAATTCCCTTACATGCGATCAACAACACTGCTCACCGTGTCTACTCTGTGCCAGCTGTTGGGATGGATCTATAACTTATACAGGGACAGTTTCATCCGTGAGTGCATGTTGCACCCCTTGCTGCACTTGTTCCTGCTACAACTCATTCTCTCATCTATGCAGCTCCTGTTCTTCCTTGAGTTGTTGTTTCAGCACATGAAACTCCTTCTTTGTTCTTTTCTCTGCCTTGACACAATCTTCATTTTGCATCATCACCTCATACCCTGAGTCTCCAAAGTTTCTTTCATCGCAAGTGGATCTACTTGATCTTGTAACTTTGTTCCACCTCTATGTTGTCAACAATCTTCCTCTTGTGTTCGTTCCATCCGGTATGCTGCCTTAAGCTCTTGTTCATGGTGTTTCTTTTTATGATGTTATTGTCGTCATATATTGATGTCTTTTTCTATGAAAAACTTGATGTCTTCATGGGTACGCAAGTTCATAGACACTAGATCGACTTCATCCCCAAGTGTGCTATGAACAGTGTCTTCGACTCTACTCTCCTAGAAACCATTGTACCTATATTGCTGAGAGGCAGATGAACGCCTAGGATAGCTGGAGACATGGTAACACTCATGGCAAGAAACCTGTCAGTAAAAAACAAAAATGAACTTGAGAAATGACTTGCAACATACCTGTGTGACTGATCATGAAGGTCGCGCAATTTTCGTCGGGGGGTCGGGAGACTGACTGCCAAATCTGTGCAAGGAATAGTCCAAGTTGTTAGGAGGCTAACTGACTGTTGGAAATCTATAATGCATAGTCCATCCTAGCCTGCTGAGGACTGAAACTATGTAATTTGCAATTTTAGTCAACAGTGAGATGCAACCAGCAAACTGCATTGCGCAGTTTCTAGGGCCAATAGGACACTACCTCCAAGAATTGCACAATGCAATCCTGGAGGTCAGTGCTGGCTATACTTGCGCAATTTCTAGAGGGAAGGAAGAGTCTTCGCTTCCAAAAATGCACAGTGCTAGCCAGGCAAGGAACGGTCTGAGCCAAGGTAGCCCAGTCCGGCCAACGGGTGACTGGAAACATGATAAGTCTAAATGCATGGTGAGATGAGTGCAAATGAGAGTGAATGATCATTCATGCAAATAGCAAGTGCAGGATTTGGAAAATGGGAAAGCATGCATGTGTGTGAAGCGAGTCGCTGCAATAGCGACCTTTCGTGCAAAACAGTGTCTTGCATGCGACAATAGTGAGATGCAAACGAAAAATGAAATGGTGCTAGTACAAGCTAGTATGCATGCAAATGACAGAAAGCGCTCACTGAAATCAAGTAGACAACATTCATACGAAGTGAAACACAAAAAGCACCAGAAACACAGCGCAAGTCATGAGCAGTGGGCTTACCCCAAGACAGCTGAGCTGAATGTGCCGACGACTCCTAGATGCAATGTGGGATGCCAAAGCTACAAGGTTGATGTGAGGAATGAGATCTGCAACATCCAGTTGATGAGTTTTGATAAGATTGAGGTTGTGACGTGCATGCCACAAATCTAGGAAAAGCGACACTTGGCGGGAGGTTTCTGAGATGATCCTTGCATGTAACCTCCAACTGCTAAAAATAGATCCTTAAATCAAGGGATGCCTTTGCATGTTGCCTTGGGAGGAGCAGCCCATGCATGCAAATCAATTTTTCTCGGTCCTAGAGGGAACCGGTCAACTCAACTGCACATGCAACAGTCTGCTCAACTAGGAGGAAAAAATGTGCATTTCTGGGAGGGAGTTGGGTTGGCTGCCAAAGGGATTGCGCAATTTCTGGGCTGAGAAGCCCTACTAGGAGGAATTGCGCAATTTTCTCAGTGAACAGTGATAGGAAGAATTGTGCAATTCTGGAGCCTAGCAGGCTGCATATAGAATTGTGCAACTTCTGGAGGGAAGGTTGGTTGCCCTCTAGAATTGCGCAATTTCTTGAGGGAGCTGCTCAACCTACAGTTGGACCAACTCTAGTGAAACAACCTGTGAGGGGGATGCAACAAGCTTTGATGGACAGGTTGTCATTCTGCAAGAAAATCACTGAAGCTTGTGTACTTGACAAGACAAGACATGTTGTTGTGAAATGTTGGTAGGGAGGCTCCAAAACGAAGCTAAGGTAAACTTTTAGAGGGTGGTTGTAGCCACTACAACACTTGTCGACACACTGGTAGAACTCCAACTCTCTGAATGGACCTTGCTCGTGAAAAGCAAGTCTAACACCTCCAGAAGTATTGTTCATTTCTCAGTTCATCTTGGTTTCCACACTTGCTTGATTGTAAGATGTAGCATATGCCAAGCTCTTGGTTGATTGACACACATTCCAAGCCAAGTCAACAATTTTGTTTGGATTGGGGTTGAGGGGTATATTGGTGCACAAGCAGTATAGTCGTCAGAGCCTTAGTTTCATCTCTGGTGTTGCTCTGCTGCCAGTAGACCTGGACAGTACCCCGACGAAGTAATGTAGGAACACAAGTATCGCTCTATTGCCAGCGAGCCTAGTAAGTACCCCGGCGAAGTTACGTGCACCACCTCTTTGCGCAGGAAGCCTTTCTCTTCTTTCGCCTTATTCATTTTCATTTATTTTTTTTCAAACTCTTTTCACTTTTTCATTTTTTTCATTTTTCATCTTCATAATTGTGCATAGCACTTATTCATTTTAGAGGCGGAAGAGGAATCCCAACTTATTGAGAGTAGAAGAGGTAGTTCCTTCAGAGAAGTAGTTTATGTATCCTCTGACGTGCTTGTTAAGGTTTTCCCCCTTACCTTACTCTACTTGACTGAGCTGACAAGGATTAACCCAAAAAAAACCGACTAGAATAGGTGATACTAGTTAGCATGCAAGCATTGTGTTTTCACCAAGGTTCACTTCGAACAGTACATATTTTCCATTGATGTATCATGGACTAAAGATAACAAGTTCTTACATAAGAGAGTGCACAACAGATAATCAAATGTTGATAGTTGTACAAATACTTTACCCATCTTGTTTCAAGAGTCGCACACGGTTCATGCGAAACTAACCTACGGATAATAACAAGCAAACATACCAAAAATAAAATCAAGAAGCAGAAGAAAATAAGAAAACAAACAAGCAAACAAACAAACATACAAAGAAAGAAGCAAACATGCATGTAAGAAAACAACCCAAAAGAAAACAATACTCCTAATCCTAAGCTAACATTGCATGGGTCATCTCACGTGAAGTGATACTTCCAATGCAGCCACCGGCACATTGGTTGACCCATGTTGGTGAAGGCATGGTTTGCGAACATCGCAGTTGCGCAAACCAGCAAGCATGAAAGATATAATGATGAATATGGACACACTTCGAGCTTACAAGTGACCACAGAACAAAGATGAGTGAAAGCGCATGACATGCACTCTGTGGAGCTGCCATGGTGTTGTGCTACACTGTGTGCAGATGTCGAGTGTATGCATTCTCTTGACTGTGACATGCAAGAAAATGTGAGAAAGGTAGACCACTTACGTTGTGCATGTGTGCTTGCTGTGTAAGATTCCTCCAATGCATGAGCGATGGGATCATGTAGTTCGAGTGGAGGAAGCGAAATCTGGGTGTTTGGTTGATCTTCAATGCAAAGCAGAGAGTGATGAGGAGCCTTGAGTGTTTCAAAAATTTCCTGACCAGAAGTGAAACCAACCTCAGGACAGCAAGGGCCTGACATAACCATCAGCTCGGGCTGAAGTGCCTCGACAGTCTACGGGGTTTCGACTTTGTTGACAGATAGATCATCGTAGACCATTGTCTTAGACAGATTAACAATGGTTGAATCAACATCGTGATCAAATGAAGAAGTAGAGATATCACGACAACCAAGATCAGAAAATTCAACATGTTTGTCAACATCCTCATGATTTGATGAATCGGCCAAAGGGGTAGATGGGAAGCAAAGATGTTCACCCTCTGTGTTTTCATAAATGATAGATGACGGATTGGATGGATTTATGGAGGAAGATGTGTCATCTCTGCACTATAATGATAGACTGACATCCGACGTGTCCTGTGAATGATCAGAAGTAGAAACATCCGGAAATGAGTTTTCACAGGGGAAATCAGCAGTGGAAGAATCACAAGGTATGTAATGATAAAGTGGATGAGGCGCGACTAGAAGGGATTCATCCTTCACTGTGGGTTCTTCTTTAGATTCCTGCACACACTCATCATGAATGATGGCGCGGTTTGGTTGCATAACACCAACTTCATCGACAAATTGATCCTCGTTCACAGCAGGTGAGCAGTCCGGAATGGAAGAACACAAGACAGTATAATCTAGAGGATCAACAAAATGTGGGGATGGAGGTTGAGGGAACTAGTCCACATGACAACCAACAGGCTTGCAAGCCAAATTTACGTAGATATCAAGAGTAAGTGGGATGGGAGGATGTGACAGTTCAACATATGTGTGTGCATGATTTCCCACGTCACTCCGCAGTGGTGGAGCTGTTTGATGAGGTGAAGGTGGACAGTCACTTGTAACAAAAGTTGTGCCTGCCTGCGATTGTGTAGCTCCATCATCGCAGTGTGCTAAGTAGGGTTCAGATATGCAAAGAAAATACTCAAATCTTCCATAAAGAAATTCCCAATCAATTTCATCTTCGGGAAATCGGTATGCAAGATTACAAAATCATGTGTAAAATTGATCAACGGATTCATCGGGTGCTTTTCGTAATTTCATAATTTCTTGATCGAGTGCTTTATGGTTAAAGTGATTGAAAGCATGGTCTATCTCTGTGACCAGATGAGCAAGAGAATGAATAGATTTTTCGAGCAGTGTGGCACACCAGTGCATTGGGTGTCCTCGAAGTGTGTAGATGAAAAACGTGTAGTTCATGTATTCTTCAAAGATTCCATATCTTTCGCATAAGCCTACAATGCCGACCGTGTGCCTAACCAAGGCCACGTGGCCTCCACCATCAGATGTTTTATGTGACAAGTTATCCGAGAGATCTTTTGAGATAATAAAGTTGTTTCCATAAGACATACACTCCGGAAGAGGAACTCGATAGTTAGTCATGATAGATATGTAGAGATTCAAAATAGATGTGAGGACTCAGCTTGTCATCTGGCCCTCCTTCTAGCACCAAAATTTTGATGGTGCTGGACCCGCCAACATGTAAGGGGATCTCCCCAGTAAGAAGTCCCAATTAGACCTCAGACTATTTTGTGTAGGAGTCCCAACAGTGGGTCGTACGGTAATGACTTGACCGCGATTTCGCACAGAGGCAAGTAATATGTCCCTATTGGTAGCAAGGGTGTGATAGCTGCAGTAAGTCAAGGAAGGTGCATGAGAGGTTCTAACACACTGAGGGTGAGGTGAGTGCGCCCCTTGGAAACCGGTAATAGTACGTGGCTTGGAAGGGAACACACGAGAAAATATGCATCACAAGATGGAAAGCAAGTTAGCGAGCAATCTAAAGTGATGGTTAAACCAACAACACATTTCAGAAAGATTTATGCATACTTATACAGAATAGTCGATACATGCATGCGTGAGCAAACAAATACATATACCATTTAGAGTAAACCAGATAGCATAGAATACAATACAACATATGCATGAAACATGTTGGCTCTATTATATTAAGAAGTTAAAGTTCCATTCATACAATACATCCATGTCTAACCATTAGTTCTGACAATGGAATGTTACAACCACAACCGCCCGCTCCTCCAAAGAGATATACTAGTTCGGCGCAGTGGAGAAGCCAAGGCTCATTACAATACTATCCAAGCTCTCTCCAAGATAGTCTTATCGGAAGCTTGGCTGACCAAAAGAATTTACAATGAGTTATGAGGTTCTATTTATAGCAAAGGGTGGGGTTACCCTTGACATTCCCCTTTGTGACAGTTCATCTACCCTGATGACTCTTCATCTACTCTATGACTGTTACATCCAACTATCACCACTTGAACTTCCACTTGACAAGATGTTACATTACAATGCACATGTGCCCATGTGAGACAAAATGGATTCAGCAAGCCATGCAAGACATCACTCACACTCGGTCCTTTGTGGTGAGACCAGCACTTTGACATGCTTGTGATGGTGAAGGTGGTGAGTTGATGCCAAGCTTGGTCATCTGTGATGGTGTGCATGCGCTCCATTGTGACAACTTGTTGAAGCAAACTATTGCCTCCATTGCATCCGGGTGCATTGGTATGGCTCCTGTATCCAACTCATCTGCTAGCATGCACATGGTCTTCTTGGGTGCGGCCAAACTGGCAACACACTGATGCATAGTTTCCATGTTAATCTTCCAGTGTGTGTTGGTGGTCCTGCGCATCAACTGTCAACTGCATGTTCAACTCTAGTTGGAGTTGCTTCTTGTCTTTGCCTCGATGAGTGTGTTGAATGGGTGGAATCGCATGAGTGTGCACAATGACATGCATACTGCTAAATTCACTTGCATGCGATCAACAACACTGCTCACCATGTCTGCTCCGTGCCAGCTGCTGGGATGGATCTATAACTTGTACAGGTGCAATTTCATCCGTGAGTGCATGTCGTACCCCCCGTTGTACCTATTTCTGCTGCAACTCATTATCTCATCTATGCAACTCCTATTCTTCCTTAAGTTGTTGCTTCAGCACATGCAACTCCTTCTCTATTTCGTTCTCTACCTTCGCGCGATCTTCATGTCGCGTTGTCACCTCATATCCTGAGTCTCCAAAGTTTCTTTCATCACAAGTGGATTTTCTTGAGCTTGCAACTTTGTTCCACCTCTGTGTTGTCAACAACCTTCCTCTTGCGTTCATTACATCTGATATGTTGCCTTCAGTTATTTTTCATGGTGTTTCTTGTTGTGATGTTGCTGCCATCATATCTTGATGTCCTTGTCTATGAACAACTTGATGTCTTCGTGGGTAGGCAAGTTCATAAACACTTGATCGACTAGATCCCCAAGTGTGCTTTGAACAGTTTCTTCGACTCTACTCTCCTGGAAACCATTGTACCTATACTACTGAGAGGTAGATGAACACCTGTGATACCTAGATACATGGAAACACTCATGGCAAGCAATCTGTCAGTCGAAAACCAAAACAAACTTGAGAACTGACTTGCAACATACCTTTGTGACTGATCATGAAGATTGCACAATTTTCATCGAGAGGACGGGAGACTAACCACCAAAACGATGCAAGGCACATTTTGGGCTATCGAGAGGCTGACTGACAGTTGGAACTAAGAAATGCATAGTTTAGCCTAGCCTACTAAGGACTCAAACTGTGCAATGCATAATTTCAATCAGTAGTGACATGCAACCAAAACTGCATTACGCAATTTATGGGGCCAACGGGACACTGCCTCCAAGAATTGTGCAATGCAAACCTAGAGGTCAGTGCCTGGCTAGACTTTCATAATTTATGGAGGGAAGGCAGAGTCTTCGCTTCCGTAAATGCAAAGTGTTAGCCGGGAAAGGCATGGTCTGGGCCAAGGCAGCCTAGTATAACTGACAGGTGACTGAAAACATGATAAGTCTGAATGCATGGTGAGATGAGTGCAAACGAGAGTGAATGATCATTCATGATTATGAAAATGGGAAAGCATGCATGTGTTTGAAGCGAGTTGCTGCAATGAAGACCCTCCATGCAAAATAGTGTCATGCATGCAACAGTAGTGAGATGCAAACGAAAACTGAAATAGTGCTAGTACAAGCTAGTATGCATGCAAATGACAGCAAGCGCTCACTGAAATCAAGTAGACATCATTCATACTAAGCGAAACACAAAAAGCGCCAGAAACGCAGCACAAGTCATGAGTAGCGGGCTTACCCCAAGACAGCTGAGCTGAATGTGCCAACGACTCGTAGATGCAATGTGGGATGCCAAAGCTGCAAGGTCGATGTGAGGAATGAGCTCTACAGTGTCCAATTGATGAATTTTGATAAGATTGAGGTTGTGACACACATGCCACAAATCTAGGAAAAGTGACACTTGGTGAGAGGTTTCTGAGATGATCCTTGCATGTAACCTCTAGAATAGATCCCTGAATCAAGGGGTGCCTTTGCATGCTGCCTTGGGAGGAGAAACCCATGCATGAAAATCAATTTTCCTCGGTCCCAGAGGGAACCAGTGAACTCAACTGCACACACAAGAGTCTGCTTAGCTAGGAGGAAAAAATGCACATTTCTGGGAGGGAGCTGGGTTGGCTGCCCAGAGGGATTATGCAATTTCTAGGCAGAGCGGCTAAATGCTACCCAAAATTGTGCAATTTTTGGGCTGAGCAGCCCAGCTGAGAGGAATTGCACAATTTTCTCAATAAACAGTGACAGGCAGAATTGCATAATTCTGGAGCCCAGTAGGCTGCCAGACAGAATTGCGCAATTTCTAGAGGGAAGGTTGGTTTCCCTCTAGAATTGTGAAATTTCTTGTGGGAGCTTCTCAGCCTGTAGCTGTACCAAGTCCGATGAAACATCCTATGAGGGGGATGCAACAAGATTTGATGGACAGACTGTCATTCTACAATAAAATCATTGAAGCTTGTGTACTTGATAAGACAAGACATGTTGCTGTGAAAGGTTGGTAGGGAGACTCCAAAACAAAGCTAAGGAAAAATTTTGGAGGGTGGTTGCAGCCGTTAAAACAAAACCACAAAATGAACATGAGCTTTTTCTCCAATTCTTAAAGGAACTTGATTAAAGGAAGATTTATACCTTGAATATTCACCTTTGTCACCTTCTTGAGGAGGTGAATTTGAAGAGGTAGTAGTTATCTTTGGAATACCAACAATGGTGTTAATAAACTTAGGGATTTCAACATGATCTTGTTCATTGAAACCATTGTTTGCATGCTTATGAGCATTTTCTGGAAAAGTGGGTATAAAGCATTTTCATTCCTCATGAACACAAACTTTACGAGCTTGAGGTAATCAACATGTAATGAAAGTCCTTTTTGGAGCACCTTCATGTGCCTTCTTAGCTTTGGAGCATTCTCCATCCTATTGTCCATAACCAAGACCCAAATACCTAGGCCTTTCCTCAACAACAATTGGCTCAACTATGGTCTGTGCATGTGTGCCTAGCCCTTTACCTTCATAGCCCATTTTCATCATTAATTTGGACCCTATTCCTCTAGTGTGTCTTTCAAAAGCACCAAAACATTCATTTCTAGAGGAAACTGAAGATAAACTTGAATTAATACCTCATGTTCATGCACATACTTGGCTAGGGTTTCCTTTGCAACATGGAGCTGAGTCTCCATCTCATACATATTGCTTCTCCTCCTTCATGGCCATCAACTGCTCTTGAAGTATAGTGTTCTCCTTCCTATCTTCAATCATCTCTTGCACCATATCTCTCATGATGATAAACTCCTGCAACATCTCTTCATCAAAGAGTCTTGCTAAGGAAGATGGATTAGAAACATCACTTGTTTAAGTTGCCATCACAAGTGTAATGAAGTAAAGAGCTTGTTGACGGTGTTGGACCTACCAACATGTTAGGGGATCTCCCTGGTAAGAAGTCCCACCTAGACCTCAGACCGTTTGGTGTACGAGTCCCAAAAGTGGGTCGTACGGTATCACCTTGACCGCGGTTTCGCACAGAGGAAAATAAGATGTCCCTGTTGGTAACAAGGGTGTGACATATGCGGCAAGTCAAGGAAGGTGCATGAGCGGTTCTAACACACTGAGGGTGAGGTGAGTGCGCCCCTTGGAAACCTGTGAAAGAATACAGTTAAGAAGGGAACACACGAGCAAAGATGCATCACAACATGAAAGGCAAGTTAGCGAGCAATCCAAAGTGATGGTTAAACCAACAACACATTTCAGTAAGATTCATACATACATATACATAAAATAGATACACATGCATGTGTAAGCAAACAAATACATATATCATTTAGAGTAAACAAGATAGTTGGAATACAATACGACATATGCATGAAACGTGTTGGCTCTATTATATTAAGAAGTGTGAGTTCCAGTCATACAATACAACCATGACCAACCACTAGTTTTGATAGCGGAACATTACAGTCACTACCGCCTGCTCCTCCAAAGAGATATACCAGCTCTGTGCAGTGGAGAAGCCAAGGCTCGTTATAATATTGTCCAAGCTTTCTCTAAGATACTCCTATTGGAAGCTTGGCTAACCAAAAATCCCCTACAATGAGTTATGAAGGACTATTTATAGCAAAGGGTGGGGTGACCCTTGACATTCCCCTTTCTGATCGTTCATCTATCCTCATGACTCTTCAACTTCTCTATGATTGTTGCATTCAACTATCGACACTTGAACTTCCACTTGACAAGGCGTTACATACAATATACACATGTACCCATGTGAGACAAAATGTCTTGAGCAAGCCATGCAAGACATCACTGACACTCAGACCATTGTGGTGAGACCAACTCTTTGACATTGTTGTGATGGTTGATGGTGGCAAACTAGTGCCAAGCTTGGCCATCTATGATGGTGTCTGTGCGCATCAATGGTGACATCCTGTTGAAAGCGAACCCTTGCCTCTATTGCATCCGGGTAAACTGATATGGCCCCTCTGTCTAACTCATTTGATAGCATGCACATCATCGTCTTGAATGTGGCTAGACCAACAACATACTGATGCATAGTCATAGAAAATTTTAGGGGCAAATGTTCGCCCTTTGGCGAAATTAAGGGGTTTTAAATTTTTAGTGGGCGAATATTTTGTATCATAGTACATTTTTACAAATCACCTCAAACAGCCCACCTTATTTTAAGGGAGAGGGTAAAAAAGGTAAATTTATCCCTTGAAATTAGGAGTTACAACCTTCCATTCGCCCATTTTCAAGAATAGGTTTTATTTAACTGAATCCATTCGCCCATTTTCAAGAATAGGTTTTATTTAAGTGAATCCTATGGGCCAAAGGCCCAAATACCATATTTATAAAAGAGGTATGGTAAATTAATAAAAATATAAATAAATGAGAGGTATGGTAAATAAATAAAACATTTTTTATATTTACTCCATAAGTCACCTTATATACATGCAAGGGTGTAAACAAATAAAAATATAAGTAAAGTGGAGGTATGGTAAATAAATAAAACATCTTTTTATACTTACTCAAAAGGTATGGTAAATAAATAAAAATATAAATAAACTAGATGCATGGTAAATAAATAAAACCTCTTTTTATATTTAGTCCATAACCCTCGTTCTATTTATGAAGGCTCAAGAAAGGGGTTTTATTTATGTGAATCCTATGGGCCAAATACCATATTTGTAAAAGAGGTATGGTAAATTAATAAAAATATAAATAAATGAGAGGTATGGTAAACAAATAAAACATTTTTTTATATTTACTCCATAAGTCACCTTATATTTACGAACACTCAAAAAATGCGTTATATTTAGGTGAAACCTATGGGCAAAATACTATGGGACAAATACCATGGACTAGATTGTTATTAATACCATGCAAAAAAACATTATTAACCCTAATATTAGTATTAATAAAAATAAAAATGGCACATGGTATTGACCCATGGTATTCACCAAAATGGCACATGGTATTGACCCATGGTATTCACCTGGAATGTAGCCTATTTAAATCGGGGAATTAAACTAGCATAGATCCATCTTTACTTTGGATCTACTAACCCCCGAGAGGTATCAAATATCGTGATATGCAAACTAGCATAGAGTGAAAAAATATTTGATCCGATCAAGAGTAAAAATGGTTGTTGTAATTTAATGTATGTTAAACATTTTAGCTTGGTTAAAATAAAAAATAAAATAAAAATCAACTATTAATTTTATTAATTTTTATAAATTACTAATAGTAATTTTTAAGCTCTAGGTTTATGATAACCCATGGTATTGACCCATGGTAATACCATGGTATTCATGTGAGCATAGACTATTTAAAAGGGAAATTATATCATCTTACATCGATCTTAATTTTGGGTCTACCAAGTGCTCAGAGGGATAAATAGATTTCATCCCCCTAAGAGTGGTAGATGTGGAGTTAAGATGGATATAGGTTGGTTTTTATGATAATGAAGATATTAAATAGACTTAGGAAATTATATTGCAAAAACATCTTAAGGTGAATGGTTAAAGCATAGACATTGGAAAAGTATATTTGTATACTTCTGTTTTAAACTGAAACAAATCCAGGGCTAAAAGGAATGGATTGATTGCACTAGTCATCCTTCTATAAATTTCCAACATATGCTGGAGTAAACAGATTGTAATTTGGGTAATTTTTTTAATTCCAAATAGGAACATACTTGTATTGGCAGGGTGGTTACGAGGTCCCTAGAAGTGATGAATTTGAATTTTTCTTGGTTTTATATATAGTATTAGGTTTTTTCTCATGCTTTCTGTGAATGGCACGGGTGAATTTTATCCTACACCCACTAGTTTATCGATATGTAATTTCGGTAATTTTGATTTCAAAAGATATTTTAAAGAAATGCAATGATTTCATTTGTGTATTCAATAAACATAAGATTTTATAATTGAGTAAAATATTCGCCATGCCTGGTGAGAGATTCGCCAAAAAATTATATATACATATCATATTATTGATAAAATCGCCTTCCATTTTTCCTATATACCATGGAGATTCGCCCATTTTTTATATATGTAAATTTAGGGGGGGTTCTTAAAATTTTCCCTATGCACAGTGTTTGTGTTGATCTCCAAGTGTGTGTTGGTGACCATGTGCATCAACTTGTCGAAGTAAATGTTCAACTTCAGTCAGACTTGCTTATTGTCTTCGCCTCGGTGAGTGTGCCAAATGGGTGGGATCGCATGTGTGCGCACAGTGACATGCATGTTGCTGAATTCCCTTGCATGCGATCAACAACACTACTCACCTTGTATGCTCCGTGCCAGCTGCTAGAATGGATCTATAACTTGTGTGGGTGCATTTTCATCCGTTTATGCATGTTGCCCCCCTACTATACCTGTTCCTCCTACAACTCATTCTCTCATCTGTGCAGATCATGTTCTTCCTTGAGTTGTCACTTCAACACATGCAACTCCTTATATATTTCTCTCTCTTCCTTCATGTGATCTTCGTCTTGTCGCGTCGTCACCCCATAGCCTCAATCTCCAAAGCTGCCTTCATCATGAGTGGATCTACTTTGAACTTGGAGATTTTTTTTGCCTCTATGTTATCAACAGCCTTCCTCTTGCACTCGCCGCATGCGGGTGTACTACCTTCTGTTGCTATTGATGGTGCTACTCAATGTGATGCTGTTGCCATCATATCTTGATGTCATTCTCTATGAACAACTTGATTTCTTCATAGGTAGGCAAGCTCATAGACACGTGCTTGGCTGCAAACCCTGTTGTGCTCTCAATGGTGTCCTTTGACTCTGCTCTCCTAAAGACCATTATACTTGTGATGCTAAGAGATAGATGAACACCTATGATACCTGGAGACATAGCAACATTCATGGCAAGCAACCTGTCAGTCGAAAACCAAAACAAACTTGAGGACTGACCTGCAACATACCTGTGTGATTGATCGTGAAGGTTGCACAATTTCTGTTAGGAGGTCAAGAGACTAACTGTCAAAATTGTGCAAGGCACAGTCTGGTCTGTCAAGAGGTTGACTCACTACTGGAACTACGCAATGCACAGTCTAGCCTGGCCTACTGAGGACTGAAACTGCGCAATGCGCAATTTCAGTCAGCAATGACATGCAACCAACAAACTACATTGCACAATTTCTGGGGCCAGCAGGACACTTTCTCCAAGAATTTCACAATGCAATCCTAGAGGTCAGTGTTGGGCCAAACTTGCACAATTTCTAGAGTGAAGGCAAAGCCTTCGCTTGCGCAAATGTGTAGTGCTAGCTAGGCAAGGCAAAGTCAAGGCCAAGGCAGCCCAAACCGGTCGATGGGTCACTGAGAACATGAGAATTCTAAATGCATGATGAGATGAGTGCAAACAAGAGTGAATTATTATGCATCCAAACAGTAGGTGCAGGATTCAGAAAATGGTACAACATGCATTCGAGTGAAGCGGGTCACCGCAATGACGATCGTCCATGCAAAAACAGTGTCATGCATGCGACAGCAGTGAGATGCAGAGGAAAACTGAAACAACGCTTGTACAAGCTAACATGCATGCAAACGACAGCAAGCATTCACATAACTCAAGCAGACAACACTCACACAAGCCGAAAAACAAAAAGCAACAAAAATGCAACGCAACACATGCGAAGCGGGCTTACCCCGAAACAACTAAGATAAATATGCCAATGACTTCTAGATGTGATGTGGGATGTCAAAGTTGTAGGATCAATGTGAGGAATGAGCTCTGTAGCATTCGGTGAATGATTTTTTATAAAATTGAGGTTGTGTCGCGCATGCCACAAATCTAGGAAAAGTGACACTTGGCGGGAGGTTTCTGAAATGATCCTTGCATGTAACCACCAGCTGCTAAAAATAGATCCATGAATCAAGGGATGCCTTTGCATGCTATCTTGGGAGAAGCATTCCATGTATGCAAATCATTTTTTCTCAGTCTCAAAGGGAACTGGTCAACCTGAAGGCACATGCATCGGTCTGCGAGCCTCAAATGAAAATCTGCACAGTTTCTAGGTTGAGTAGAGATGGTTGTCCTAGAGGGATTATGCAATTTCTGAGAGGAATAGGTGAATGTATCCCAGGATTGAGCAATTTCTGGGATGGGTAACTGTCCTAGGTCAAACCTCACAATTTTCTCAAGGAAGCCTATCTGATCGTATCTTGTAATTTCTGAGCTTAGGAGCTATCTTGGGTCGTACCTCGCAATTTTTTCAAGGAAGCCTATCTAATTGTATCTCACAATTTCTGAGATGAGTAGCTGTCCTGGGTCAAACCTCGTAACTTTCTCAAGGAATCCTATCTGACTGTATCTCACAATTTCTGAGTTGAGCAGCGGTCCTGGGTTAGACCTTGCACTTTTCTCAAGGAAGCCTGTCTAACTCTATTGTACAATTTCTTAGCCAAGCAGGTTGCCTGGCTGAAGTTGCACAATTTCTTCTAGCTGGTGGGCTGGTTATCCCAGAGGGATTGCATAATTTCGGGGAGTAGTAGGTGACTGTTGCCCAGAATAAGAAATTTTTTAGCTGAGTAGTTGTCCTGGGATGAATTGCGCAATTTTTTAGAGGAAGACTATCAGGAAGAATTATGCAATTATGGATCCTAGCTACTTGTCCAGTTGGGTTTGCATAAGTTCTAGAGGGAAGGCTAGTTCCCCTCCAGAATTGCGCAATTCCCAGAGGGAGCTAATGAGCCAGCAACTGATACTAATTCCGGAAAGTAGCCTGTGAAGGGGGTGGAACAAACTTGCATGCATAGGCTGACAAGACTCTATGAAACAACTAAAGCTTATGTGCTTGACAGTGCAAGACATGGTGTTGATGATGGTCGGTAGGGAGGCTCCAAAATGAAGCTAAGGAAAAAATTTTGAGGGTGGTTGTAGCCGCTAAAACATAGCTTCACAAACTTCTTTATTGTGATTTGAGAACCAATCTCTCAATCTTGATCTTCTCCTTGCTTCATCTTGTACACAAAAATTTGCACATAATTAAATGATCCTTGCACAATTTCAAAACCAATAGCTAATTCTCTAGCTAACCTTGGCGAACCATCTCAAGGTTCAAATGACCTAACGGATGCTCTAGTACCAACCTGATCTGAAATCTTGGGTAAACTTGTTAATGCTATGCAAGCTCCCTCATCAGTTAAAATAATGTTTAGGATCGTCTCATTTACCCAGTTATGCAAGAGGTTTCTGTGTCAAGTTCTATGCCTTTTATGTGAGTGATTTATGAGTTAATTAGTTGATTAAAAACACATTAACATCAAGTAAAATTCAAACATAATACACAGCAAACTCACAACACAAAATTGATCAAGGAGTTCACCCTCCAGTATTGGGCTACATCTCCTAGGACCTCCTTCAATGGCTAGGCCCTCTTTGGAATTATTGGTCAATGTCTGATTACAAGATTATTCTCAACTCCAATGTCTTTTCAAACTATAAAATTGGGTTCATAGGACCAAAAAACCCCAAAAATGACTATTAGATCTCTGAAAAATGACTCTGGTTGATCTGGGCATGACCTCCTTCCCTGGTGGCCCTTGGCTTCCCTGAACTTCTCTGTGGTAAAATCACTTGTAGAAGTCTTCTATTGCCTCTGAAACCTATTCCATTGTCTTCAAAACATTGAAATCATCCAAAATTGATTATTAATTTTCCAAAATTGGACGAAAATTGAGAAATCTATGGCTTTCTCTAATTTGGTTTAGAAAACCTCCACTAAATTTGGAAAGACTCCAGTTAAGTCCTCCAAGTTTGGAAATCCCGCCAAATTTGGCGCGCCTCCAAAACTACTGTTAAATTAAGCTTCGAACTAATTAACATAAACCCATATTAGTGGCGCCCTAAGTGTGCTTAATCGTTTTGCGTTGGCCCATGGTTATGTAGCATGGTTGTATGGTGAGCGAGCTGGCCCTCGGGGTTGGTTCCCTACACTCCGCCACCAACTTACACTGTAGGCATAAGTATAATGTCGTGGCCACCGTTTAACAAAACCCATTGATGAGTCAATGGTAATGCAATGGATTTGGGAGGGGTAGGTCACTAGTTCGACCCACCCTCTGCCCATCCCTTAATACATTATGCCCACCAAAATATTTGCACCATTAGACTTTGATCATACCATAAAATATTTAATTTACACCATGGTATAATATTTATATGCAGATTTGGGTAAATATATATGGGGATTTGTATACTTCGAAATTAATAATATATATATATATATATATATATATATATAGATATTTCTAAAAAAATACAATTTCCACATAATATTCATCATGAACTCAAAATTCCAACTTGGAGGACATTGGGCAACTCCACCTTCACACAACTAAACTGACGAATCCTGAAGTGACACTTGTCACAACCTCATTTGGAAAAAACTGAAGAAGATTATCATCATGCTGACTGTACTCCCATGTCATCATTCTGTCATGTTCCACAATTTTTTTAGTTGTTTAGGAATTCAAACAGTAGGCCTTTTCTCCTTCATCCAAACTCGGTTTTCAATGAAGTGAATTGTGTTGTGATCATCTTGACGAGACGGATGCAGTTGTACAGGTTTCAATCCAATATGAGAACTTTGATTTTTGAGCTAATTTTTGCCCCTAATCCAAATTCTGATCAACTATGCAACCTCTCTATGTCGCATGGTCGTAATATGCATATCTATGCATTGTGTGACTAATGTGGCTTTGTGACTCCATGACCCTTGTGATCACGAGGTCACAAGGTCGCAAAGGTCTGGAGGTCAAACAAGTGTGACCTATGCGACCCCGTGGCTTCACAACCCCTTGAGGTCGTGAGGTTGCAAGGGTCAAAAATACTTGAAATCACACAATGTGTGACCCTTGCAACACCCACACATGTGACAAGGCTTATAAATATCGGGCCTTGCCGGTCATTTGGGAAATTCGGCCTGGTCGCACGAAAGATAAAGATGCTCAGTGACTGGAGGAGGCGCGTGACCCTGTTAGGTAGGTGACTCTTCCCCTCCCCTGCTAATCATTTCCTTCTGCCATTTGTCTCCCTCTTCCACCCTGACCCTACACATTCCAGACCAGGGGGTTTTAATCCAAATTTTGGGCTCATTTTTAACTAGAAACCCTTAACTGATTTATTTGTTCCTTAGGAACCCCTCTGAGAATTTTCTTTAGCCATCCTCATCCCAAATTGGCCTGCATTCCTCGAGGACCAAGCCATTTGATCCTGAGAGGCCCCAAGAACCCATCATGAGCCTCATTTCACTCATGGAATCGCCCAAGGAAATAGGCTGCATGGCCAAAGATCGTGATAGTCTAACGGGCGTGACCTTGCGACCCTTGCTACTCCACGACCCCTACAACCCATCCTCATCTATGAACTTGCAATCTATTCCCATTCGCAACCATGCAACATTTGCGACCTGCAAACTATGTGACCTAGCTATGGTTACTAGCCTACCAATAACTAAGTCGCGCACTCAGATGTGCGACCTCAGTGATCCCTTTATCCCTGCAACCTGCCAAAGAAACTTCTTCCAGGGATCTGGAAACTATAATTTGTACCTAATACTACGATTTATTATTCATGCTATCTCTCTCATCATGGGATTACTTGTTTGATATACAAGGTGACATTGATATTGAGTGCATCTTGATCTCCTCCTTCGATGATGAGATGACACCCCCAGTAGCAAAATGTACCCACAGGAATTCTAAAAGCAATGTGCAGGAGATTCACCAAGCCCCGATACCCCCCATCTATGGGGATATCACGTGCAATATCAAAAAAAGCACCAAGTTCTCCTGGTTTGACATTTACGCATAATTCTCTAAACAAGAGATCCCAGAAGACTATGAGGATTTCCAAGTATACATAAATGTCAAGATGTTGAAACTTCAGAAGGTGACCTCACATCCCCTACTTTTTCCATGCATCGAGACCATTGAGTGGATCATATGGAATACAGACACGGATCAATGGATGGTAAGGGATCACTCATGATCCAGGTCTGGGTGTGACGAAGGACCCTTTCAAGACCTTTTACTTTCGTGATGTGTTAAATTACATTTTTAAAAGAACATAAGTGAATACATCTGCATGTTGTAAAGAAGAGGAACATGTCAATCATCAACACATGAAAACATAAGCCATTGATAACGAAGTTTGTCCAGGAGGGACTATGTCTCCGGGCCCCGGTGTCAAGATGGTGTGGGCCACTTCATTAAGTGTTGTCAATAGTGATGATGTACATAAGAGGTGATGTCGCTATCATGCAAGGAAAATGCCCTCACGCAGGAGTGGATCCAAGAGATGTTCCACTACAAGAACTCTTAGTCAAAAGAATCCTATCAGTACAACACAAATTCATGCATGATGAGCACCCCACCAGCATGGCATAAAAGGGATCTCAATGCAAACATACATGATGACAACCTGAGTCTCCCATCAACATACAACAAAGGGATATCAAAACATAAGATGACAAATCATGACAACAAGTACATCACATAGATGATTCTGTGTCACATCAAGCAGGAATCATGAAAACAATTAATAAACAAGATCCCTCATAAAACATCAAATAGGGATCTATGCAGCACAATGCATGGCAAAAGAAGTACATGTACACACTGCATATACCTCACAACCAAGGGCCATATGAAGAAGTGGATGTCAAACTACTGAAGTTGTTCGTGCCATCGATCTCACAGCATCAATGGCATCGAAATGGTTGCTCGCACATGAATGTTGACACGTTCATTCCACTTAGAAAAGTGGCTGAAGAATAGAACGAGAAAATGAGAAATCTGAACGCACCATTAGATTTGTGACGTCGAATAGCGCAAAATTGACTGTCAAATTTCTGAATTCTGAGAAATTGAGAATCTGGGGCTCAAGGAATCTTTTAGATTCCCCAAAGATTCTGCTCCATGGGTGGACTGGAAATCTACAACTCAAAAGGTGAATCTGACCTCGCCATTGCGATCCCTGCAGAAAACCATGGAAAGCGATTGTAAACTTGACTATGTAACGACAAAAATAATTTTTACCTCCTCGAAGAATCTTTGGGAATCAAAGAATATTCTGCCTCCTCTGTCTCAAAATCCGTGCCCGCTCCTAGTTCCTCCATGCCTCCCTCGGTGCACTGACAACATGAGGGTTTATATAAAAGTTTTTTGGCGGAGTTGTCAACCAAACTTCGTTTGGTGTAATGGTAAATAAAGCAATTTGTTGAGGAGGGGTCGGGGGATCAAATCCCACCCCTCCCAAATTACCATGTAAAAATCCTTTTGTTATAACCATAGCCATAACCATCATTAAAATGGCACGGAGTTGGTGCATTAAATTTGGTGTGGGCGCGGAGGTGGTATGTTGGTTGTACGTGGGCGCATTAACTGTGTGATGGGCCGTGACATGGTTTTGGTTGTTCCAACGTGGGGTACCGTTCTTTATGGGGCCGGCCACGTGATCTGGGTGGGTTCGACCCCCGCCGGTCACGCACTATACACGGAATATATATGGCGTGGTAACTTTGGGGGTGCACTCCATTAATATTATGCATATATATTGTTGGGTGGTGATGGTTGGAGGGCTCGGCGGGGTGATGGCCACCGAGCCATGTTTAAATATATATTGTTTTTGTAAGGTTGCAGTTAGGTCAGCGGGGGTCTTGTCCCGTCGGCCTTTTAATAAAAAAAAATTGTTATGAACTAGTTTTGGGGGTGCCGAGGGTGGTGGCCCGCCACCATAATATATTTTTTTTAATTTTTATTTAAGATAGGGAAGGTTTTCAAATCTTTAGAAAATAAGGGATATTGGGCAAATTAACAAGGCCACAATTTCAACCGATTTCGGGAGCTAGGTTTCATGCCCAAGGTCGGTCAAATTGTAGGACACTTAAACCTGGCCCACAACCCAACTTTGACCAAAACTTTGACTGGCTCATTCTCCCTCATCTGAGCTCAGATTGACAAACCATTCACACCTTCGTGATCAGGACGACGAGATCTACGCTCTGGTCCTGGGTTGAAATCATTCTGATCTCTCTGATTTTCGAGTGTTTATAAGGCCTCTTTGTCTTGTGTGTCTCTGGAGCCACCTGGATCAACTCAGGTGCACCATTCACATTTATCTCATCTACATACATCGCTACATATTATAGGTTTCCTAAAAAGGAGGAGGCATTTAACACCCAGTGGCTCTCAAATTTTTCAATTTCGACCAAGGACATTCTGAGGGAATAGTGGCAAGACTCTTTAAAGTTTCAGGTCAGAAGCGACTAAATATACAGAATGGATGGACTAAAGAAGTTTTATCAGTTGATCATTGCTATTATGGATCGGTTGTATGGTAGGGGCGACCCTAATTTTTTCCTCGGGACATGGGTCCCTATCATGTAAGTCGTCGCCACTAGGGGTGTGGTTTTCAACTGGGCCAGCATCCTAGCTTTTGTGCTAAGAACAAATATAGTTGTGGATAAACATCTTGAGCTAGACCAGCCATCAGAATTTTATATGGCCTCATACCTCCTAGATGCATTCTGTGAAAGGTTCCAATTTGACCACTGGAGCTACAACTGGACCAAATTTACAACGGATTTGGTGCATCAGCATAAGGGTATGCTCAACACCATCTCTGAATCATTTGTTTCCCCATTATATCAGGTGATTTTTGGGGAAGAACCCCCTTGCATGTCGAATAAGTCCATGGAGACCATCATCAAAGTGGTGCATTGGTTCCCAATCCAAGAGGGGACATTCATCAGAGTTTTTGGCTCTTACAAGACCCCGCACGCACTTCCTCGATTTTCCACAGACATAGTACTCATGCAGGAAGTGTGCTATCAGATGACCCAGGGATTTTCAAAGATGTTGAGAAAGGGGAAGAAGAATCCTTGGCTTGCATTCCCTCTCATTATTGGGGCTTACACAGTGGAAAATTTCAAGGAAGTGGAGACAGAGGCCAAGCAAATAAAGGGATGTCATTTTATGAATCTGAACCACTGTACATATGATCCCGAGAGAGTAGTAGCGGATCACTGCAAAAGAGTCAATTTCAACTAGTAATACCCATATTCCAATCATGATCACCAAGACGGGATTAGGAACTGGTATAATGCCGCCAAGGCACTGAGCCCAAGTGAGCAGCAAGAAAGAGATGACGAGAAACATGAACATTCCCAGGAAAATGCGAGCCTTCAAGAGAGATCAACTTCTCTAAAAAGGAAGAAGTAGCAGCAGAAGGAAACTAGGAAACTCAAGAAACACAAGGAGAAAGAGGTAGAATATTCCCCAAGTGACAAAGAGGGGGGAGAGATGACGAGACATTAGAGCAAAGGAATGCGAATTTGGGAAGGAAAAAGAAAGAGATCAAGAGGAAAGAAGAAGAAGAGCTCAAATGGTCGAAAGATTCAGCTGGCTAGCACTCTGAGGACCAGCTTGAGAAAAGAAAGAGGATAGAGGAAGAAGTAGCTAGAAGATAAGTGATTAAAGGAATAGGAAGAGAAAAAGGCCAAAATGGAAGAAGAGAGGAAGAGATTGGAGCAGGAGCAGAAAGAGAAGGAAGAGATATGTAGGTAGGCTGAGGAGCTCAGGAAGAAGTAAGAGAAGGAAGAACAAGAAATAAGCGACTAGAGGAGGAGCAAAGTAGGAGAGTAGAGAAAGAAAAGAGCAAAGAAGAGGAGGAGAGAAGGAGGAGAGAAGAGGAAGAAAAGAGTAGAGAAGAGAATGAGAATAGAAAGAAGCAACAAGAAGAGGTCAATAAGGAAGCTCAACAAGAATCTTAGCAAGTTGAGCTGCCTCCATTGGATGTTCCTCCATGCACTCCCCTCACAGAAGGACATCTCCCTCTCAAGCAGTTGGAATTCCTGAAGAGTCAGAAAACGAAGTGCTATACCTGACAAAGCTCACTTTTTATCAGGTTAATTTCAAGATCATGCAGGAGAGAAGGATGTAATATGTCAAGAACCCTGCAGAACCTCTATGAGTGACCATGGAGAAATAATTTTTTCTCAACACTACAATTAACCCTGAGATGATCACCTCAGTTTGGACTAATTTTGCGACCGCGACTGAACTGAATGTTGTTAGGATGAGAAAACAAATTGTGGAACTCCATAACAAGCTCTACGCATCTGAGTAGAGGATCACGAAAGTAGAAGAAAATAGAAGGAAGGAAGGAAGAAGAAAATTTTTCCCTTTGTTGGATTCACTTTAGTACGAAAGAGATACAAGCTACGATCAAGGATGAATCTAAAACACTTAGTGGATCTGTGACGACGGTTTATGAAGAAATGTCAAAACTACATCATACAGTAGCTCCAATCTTGGCCATACAAACAAACATGAAGGAAAGGTATGCTATGCTAAAGGAAGCCATTGTAGCTTTGGATAGCATGCATGAGTGGTCCACCAAGTACCCAGGTGCACCAGCAGTACTCCCAAAAAAGGACTGGATCACTACACAAAACACCAAAGTCCAGCTTCACATCAAGATCCAATCATGAGATAAACTAGCCAAGGATGTGGACAAAGTGTTGGCTTCTTACAGGCACCTTTTGAGTGGTTTGGAGTCGATGATCGAGAACCATGGGGTTCCATCTATCGGGGAAATTGGGCAAGTAAAGAAGCAGGAAGACATCTCACGGGAAGTGCAGGCATTTTTTGACACCTTTAGGTAGGCTTCCAACTCAGAGGAACTGTAGGTTACAAAGGAGAATATCACGTGATATGTGGTGGAACTGGTGAGAATGTACACAATGTTGATGACCCTTGCCAATCAGGTGAACGCCAAAAGAAGCACTCTCATCCTAGACGCTCTTGAGTGTCTACACAGGCATGACAAAGAACAACTGAGGACAACCCCCACATCTGTTGAGTACAAGCTTTGGCACACTTACCTAGTGGAGCAACTACATCTAGACATCCCATAACTCTTTATTTTCAAGTTGATAGGACAAGACTTGCTTGTTTTGTGAAATTTGCAAACTAGAATAGAGTAGGGAAATAATAGAAGATCTAAAGAGTCATAAGGAAGTCTAAAAGGCCATGTGGTAGTTGAAAGGTCATGAGGAAGTCCAAGAGCCAATGGTAGACCAAAGGTCACCCTCTTTTTTATAAATACACCCTCATGGCATATTGTAAGGGACTTTTAGCTTGGGACTTATTTTGGTACATATTGTTTTGAGAGAACTTGTGCTCTTCTAATAAATACAAGGAGTAATAGTTGTTTTCCACTATTGGATTGGATGGATACTTTATGTTGCAATGCCATGGATATTATTAGCTCGATGAATCAAAGGTTCCTATGATTTTTTTGTGTGCAGTCTCCTCATGTATCTTCCTGTGCTATGAATATTGTTTTGCAACACATGGACGGTATATGATATGCTTACTTTATGCTTACATCGATGAACTATTTTATTGGTATTGGCATAATCTTATTGTAGCTTGTGCATTCCTTTGTGCTTGTTGACACTTAGTTACTTTGAACTTGTTTATATTTATTAAGCATATTCTTTAAATATGTGTGATATTATTTGAAGTTTTGCTAACAATGCTTTATTTAAGGTTCATGTTGTAAATTTCTAATATAGCTATTTATCGTATTTGTGTTATGAACATCATCGGTTATTTCCCTTGTGTTTGGTGAAGTTCATGTGTTCTACCTAGTCGGTATACCACCTCTGTCCGAAGAAAATTCAAATCCCCTGTGCGAAATTTGGGCCTACATACCAGATAGGATCCCTAAAACAAATGGTGTAGAGTCTAGTTTGGATTCTACACCGGGGAGATCCCTTTACTTTTGGCAGAGGATTCCAACTTGTCAACAAGTTTGTAATATTATTTTTTTACTCTCACAAGGGTTATTTTCAAGGGTACATGTCATTTATGATTTTATAGAATTATAATTAAGCATTGAGATCTTGTGAATGTTCTCCTATGACTCTTTATGATATTGAATGAATGAAATTATTTTAAATCTCTTTAAAATATTCACACATTTGTTTTCTATATATTTTCTTCAAATGTGTCTTCCTCGTGATACTTGAATGGATGTGTACCATGTAATGAATCGTTCAAATGATATTTACTTCTTTGTATTTTCTTTAAAATCAACTAGTCCACTCACAAATGAATATGCTACATGTTTATTTTTTTATTGTCATTTAATCAAAAAATATGTTTGTGAAAGAGGAGTATCGCCTCTATAAGAGGGAACTTCAACAAGTCCCTAGGAGGTTGACTCTTGTCCCTGACAATTAAAGAGATCAACAATAAGCTAATCGTTTTATTTATGAGAGCATAGGTGGTTATATTTTTTATTCATTATTAAAAAAAACAATCTTAATAAGTTTACAGGGTAACTCCAGTGATATCTCTATGAAATATTTATGGAACTAATATTGATGAGAAAATAATTTTTAGTTAAGTTAATCGGTCATTATCTAGGTCCATGGTTCATTGTTCATTAATCCAATGGGATACAATATAGTCTTATTTGTAAATTCAATCTTTTTGTGATTGTTCATACAAGCTACATAAACCGCAAATGATTTATATGAAGAAATTAAGACTTCAATGTGAGTCCTCAAGCATGTCCTAACATATGCTTTTCAAAAAAATTGAATGCATATAATATGGAAAAAGGAAAGTATGTTTTTCTTTACATTGATCATATTTAAGGAAACAAAATCTCAACTACAAGATATTGGTGTCTTTGTTTTGATTTTGATTCAACGTCCCACCATCATCATCACACAAATTAGATTTACAACATGATCATCATGGAAGATTGAGATAGATGACATCAATCCCAAATTGTGATCACAAATTGATAGACTACTCGTTATAGGTTTTACCTTTTGATAGAATGTACACATCCTATAATTTTAAAGACAAAATATTCCTGATTCGTTTCAAGGAAGCCTTGGATTTGGCATGATCATGGACATTTTACAGAAGAGAGATGGTTGAGTTATTCCAAATTAGTCTAAGGGACTATTAACACCTAAATATCACTCACAAGTTTATACATATAATTTCCATAAGTATCATCAACACAACATGACAAAGGTTACCCTTGGAAATTAATCAAAAGCTCAAATTTAGTTGGAATAAACTATACAAAGTGGGATTTTATTCATCTATGAAAACTATTAGATGGGGTTTTGTGATGCATACAATTGTTTCTTTAATAGTCACACAAATCCATAAGACAAGAAATCTCACCAACATTTCGTATAGTAAATGATGACATCCCATAAAAATTCAACACCCAATCTCGCATTAGGCTAGCTTAAAACCCAAGATCATTGATGAAGATTCCTTTAGTAGACAAAATATATCCTCATTCTTGAATGATATAGATTTAATGTAACATGAAAAAATATACAAATATCAGCCATGGGAAAGCATCTGACAAGAAAAGGAAAGAGAAAAGTTATGTTGCCAAATATTTTATTGATCTCATAAGATTTTGAAACCTCAATTGGTTATATTGTTTTGTATACAAGCTTAGGTTTCACCATTATTGAAATCTTGGCCACTTGCTTGATAGTGAGAGAGGATAGAGCCAAAGACCACAAAATAATTGATAGTGAGAGAGGATAGAGCCAAAGACCACAAAATAATTGTCCCTTGGAAGCTTGAAATAGACTCACTTGTGTTACTCTACCTCCCTTGGTGTATCTCATTCAAGTCCCCAAGGCCTCATTCATTTGAATAATAAAGAAGAGTTTGCTTCCCCATCAAGTTTTGTATATTTATTATTACACACATGTTAGTTTACTTTATTTCTTTTTGCAAGCTCTTTCTTATTGGAACCTATTATGTCATTTACTTTTTGTTGTAGTATTGTAGCTTTACATAACAACAAGGTTTATTTTTTCCAACTTTTTGGAAAAATAAACCAAACAACATATTGACTCCACCAATTTATATTGTTCGTTTACCGCTCCTTGGTTTCTTGGATGTTCTTTTTCACTGACAGATGAGTTGCAAATAACTACAAGGGTTTTAGATAGTGCTTGGGACCACTCTCTTTGCTTTTCTTTTGAGAATTTTCATTATTTTTCTTTACGCAACCAATCCTAACAACTATAGAAGGAACAATCACACCAATTATGCTAAACTCCAATTCATTTTTTTTGCAAACCATGCAATTATGGCTCCTTTCGCCACACAAATCCACAAAATTGTAATTTTCTTTGATTTTTTCATTATGGTTTCAGAGTGAGTTTGCAACCCATAACTACATGCACCTCCTCACTTGTGTTATTTGGCTATATTTTACTTTCTTTTAAAGTTATATTGGTCGCTCAATTTCTAGGAGTAAAAGGAACTATAAAACTCTTTTCCATTTCCCAAGTGGATGGAACCTTTAAAATAATTTGAACTACATAGTTCAATTACATTTACATCATTTGGATTTGGGACTAGAAGTGAAGTGTTGTGTCCAACTATGCACTTCATCTTGCACTTTGTGTTATCTAGATGAATTAGCAAGGATATAAGTCTTCCTTCATCTCCTTTAGTAGTAGATTGAAAAAAAAAAATCATAGCTTAATTGGGGAAAGAAGGAAAGCACCCATCTATGTAGACATGTTATTTTCTTTAAACAAGCTTTCAAAAATCAAATAAATTAAATAAGAGGAGAGAAATGCACACGTATTTTTTTTTTTCAAGGTTGCGATCTAACATGATGTAATTAGAAAGAAAAGTAATTCTTCTCACAAACTCCATATGTGGAAATATTTACATATGTTATTTACACCATCACACATACACATAACTACTTTAACACACATCAAGTTATTTAGTGAAACTATGTGTGATATTCTCTTTGTACCCATGAGAAACCTAGGGGAATCAAATAATTAATAATTATCTATAAGAACTTATTTCAATCACTCATTAATTCAAACAACTTAGACCATCACCCCAGCTCATATACTTCTTAAAATAAACTCTAAGGAACGAACTAAAACCCTACATCACAAGGTCATAAAATAACATTTTAGTTTGGCTAAGAAATTGTGGGTAGGCATCCACATAAATCCATTTCTCGTTCTACATTTGAAACTTAGCATTGGTCTTATAGTGGAATTTAAATATTTTGGTAGGTCCCTATAATACTAGTGTAGCCTCCTTATTGTTATTGTTAGTTTAGCCCCCTTATTTTTATTGTTGTGCCCATGTAGCCCCCATATTATTTATTTTGTGCCCTATATAAGCCCACTATTGTTATTGTTGTGCCCTTACATTATTATTGGTATGTAGGCTCTTATTATATTGTGACCCCTTAGAGTCTTATATATACCAAGGAGGCCTTGTCATTTATATCATCAAAGAATTGTTCATTTATGTGATGTAAAGGAGGTTTCCCCCTCAAAGAGGCTAATTTTCAAGTCATTGATCTATCTTTTTTTCTATTTTGTGATTCAGTTGCATAACATGTGGTATCAGAGCTTTGGATTCTAGGGTTTCGCTACTTCAAACAAGTAATATTGTAATTTTCGCTATAACTTAATTTTTATAATGATTTAGAAGATAATATTTTGACCAAATGGAGAAGAAATATTGATTAAATTGGAGTAAAAAATTCATATATTGGTTCGCTATATTTTATGAGATGTGGTTTGAAGAAGTTAGGGTTTTTGCATGCTCCAAAATTCAGTATCAAACTAGTGACCTAGGGAAATTCGTCATAAATTTATTTTCAAGCATCCAATTTGAATTATGTAGAAAATTATTGAAATTGTAAGGACTATAGTTTCTCTTGTATAAATTTTAGGGCCGAAGGTTGAAACGGTGACATGTGGCATCACGTACAAGTTTTCTCTATTGAACCAATCCATAATCAGGTCATTGTGGGAAATTTGGAATAAATTTATCATGAAGAATCTATTCTTGGTATCACATGGCATTGGAAAGAAGAATTAGAAGGCTAACACATGAAATAATTTCAGATATTGGAGGCTGAAATTACAGATATACAATAGTTTCAATATCAAGCTCCAAAAAACAAGAAAAGAAAAGTTGTGTATTGTTTTAAATTTGCATAAGTTTTGTTTGAAAAATTAGTATGAAGTAATTCAAAGTGCATATTAAAGCATATATATCATTATTTGGTTCTAATATTCCTCGAAACAAAAAAATGGATACTCCCAGTAAGCAACCAGAAATCTCTACTATAACACATGAAGAAGAGGAAGAAATGCAACATGATATATCAAAATTACGAGACTAAGTGCAACAAATTTCGTTCGCACAAAGAGTAACCAAAGATTAATTGGAAGCGATGATGAATGTTAATATGGGTGGTGTTATCACAAAATCATGCCCCTGATAGGCTGCTGATCAGGAAGACTTTGAGTAACTGTTTCAAACCAAACTTTTGGCTGAGGCTTAGCCTCCTCAGCCTGAGAGGGCTCTCTCAAAGGGTTAAAGATTTTGATTAAAGAATAAGATAGATGGCTAACTCTATGGTTTGTGATTGTATATGTTTATAGGTTGAAAGATGAAGGTTGGCTACCATTGGGCTATGGAGTCAAAGTATGTTCAGTACCACAGCAAGACCAGCTTAACATGAAGTCAGGGCATAGAGAGTTTTTATACATCAACAAAACAAAGATACAATGCAAGGAAACACAGTTTATAAATACATGAAGGAAGTTAGAGCATCATTGATGAATTCTAAGTAACATGTATTCATACCACTGCAAGTAAGTGAAAGAGGAAAGCCATGAGACAATAGGACATTAAAAACCCTCTTTGAATCCTGAGTAGTGAAGCCAAAACATTCTACCTAGCATGGAAGTCAAGGCATTATAGAGTTCAAGTGCAGAAATGCAAATATAAAACAGTGAAACACAGTTAGTTTATCTATGAAGGAAGTCAGAGCATCATTGATGAATTCTGAGTATCATAAGTAAACCTCACTGCAATGTAAGTATTGGAAGATGCCATCAAAACAAGAACACACAAGAACTCTTCATGAATCTTGAGTTGTCTAAGTAGAAATTCTGCATTAGGTTAAAAATATACACAGTCTGCACATAGAGCAGCAGTTGAGCCAAAAAGTCTCCAACCCTTTGCTAATTCGACCTCTTGCTCTATATAAAGCATTTACAATTAGGATTCCATCATCCCTCCTCAGGAGAATTCGAATTTGCCATCAGTGACACCTATTCTAACCATAAAACAAACCATTAAATGTATTTGACACCTAACTAGTAGTCCTAGAGACCTAATACAACTAGGAGTGTAACTCCTTATTATGATTACAACAAACTTATCTAAACATTTAAAGCATTCTTTGACACCTAATACTCCATGAGGTCGAATTTGATGAAGCCTCCCACGTGGTCACCCAACTGCTGATGAGAAACCCTAGAATTTAGGGAACATGTTTCCCTGTTTTTAGGGTTAGATCCTTGAAAATTGCAGAGCCTTTATCTCTTCATCCATGACACATTTTATGAAACTGAAGGAGGTTTTTGTAGCCCATGATGTCTAAAACAAAAACCTCTCCTGGTTTTTTAAAATATTTCTCCAGCTGTCCAGAACCTGTCCTTGAAAAACACGTGGCAAACAGGGAAAAATCCGTTTTCTGAAATTAGGGTCTCAATGAAAGCTTCTTATCTCCCAACTGAAAACACATAAGAATAAAGTGAGATAGGTTATTGTAGCTGGACATGTTATGAAGAGAAACCTCCTTCAGAATTCCAAGATATCCTTTCATGTGACCATAAACTGATTTTGAAAAACACTACTAAAACCAGTAGACAAAGCTTGACTTTCTGCAGTTTCGTAGCGCAAGTTTAACCATAAATTACTCCCACCTCATAACTAATTTGAAGAAAAGGAAAGATGTTTTTGTAGTGCAGCATGTTAGGAAGAAAAGCCTCTTTCAGTTTGCAAAATTAAGTTCTCAGCTGCTCAGGAAAGCTTTTAGAAATTGACTAGTAAAAGCAGAAAACAGAGTTTCTTCAGCTGAAACAGGCTGCTACAGGGGTTTCGCAGCGCGCTGCGAAAACACTGATTTCGTAGCTAGTTTCAAAATTTCTCCTTATCCTCCTCAAAGCTCTGTCTTTCTTCTTGACTTCTGGCTGCCTTGTTTCTGTCATTCTTGTACATTGGTGATGGTTGTACTGATGATGATATTTTCCTTTCTTTTGACATTTTCTCCTTTGAAATTTCTTTAGACAAAACAACTTGGAAGAAAATACCTTGCTTAATTGAGGATCTGCCTTGCTTGAATTTGATGAAGATTTCTGCTCTCCTTTTCCTTTGAAATATTTTCAGTGATAACAGGTGGTTTAGAATCAAAAGTAAAATTAGATATGGAAGGTTTGAAGGATGACTTAAAAGCAGATATGGAAGGTTTGAAGGAAGGTTTAACAAAGTTGCTACAAGAAATGCTTCTTAATAGCGACAAGGTATTCCATGAAACTCATGATGAGAAAAGAAGGAATGCCTATCATGATTTTAGAGACTCTAATTTTGAGTCGAATAACAAATACATTCTAAATATGGCAAGGATCTGGTAACATGGATATTATATATGGAGAAATATTTTGATCTACATGATGTGCAACACACACAAGAGGTACGCATTGTATCTTTATATTTAAAACCCAATCAGTTTGTATGGTATCGATGGATTTTTTTTCTCATAAATCACTTGTCACTTGGTCAATTTTTATGGAGGAAATGATAGTGCATTATGAGTATACAAAGAGAAACACATTCTTTAGCCAATTGATAAATCTCAAACAAAAGGCTTCAATGGCAGAGAACTTTGAGGACTTCCAAAAATTGAATATTAGGGTAATTGATATTCCAAAGGATCATAGGATTGATTTCTTCATAGGTACTTTAAAGGATAGCATATAACATGAGGTTCTCCTTTAGGGGCATAATGCATTGGAGATGGAATTCAGGGTGGCAAGAAAAGGTGAAAACAAAATCATGGCAACAAGGAAGTCTACCGCTCACAACTATAAAGATGGACGTGTTGTTGCTCCTAGCCTCCCACAACCTACAAGGTTAACACCACAACAACTGGAGGAAAAAAGAGAAAAAGGGTTTTGTTACAATTGTCATAGAAAATACACTAAAGGTCATAAGTTTTCTGATAATAAATTATTTTACATAGATTTTGAAGAGGAGGAAGAAAAGGAACAAGAAACATCAAAAGAAGAGGATATACACCAAGAACCAACCCTAGAGAAAGAATAAATGAATCCAACCATATCTTGTAATGCATTAGCAGGAATTACCACTCCTCAAACTCTCAAGATAGAAGGATATGTCAAGAAGAAAAAGGTAATAGTGTTGATTGATTCGGATAGTACCGTAATTTTATTCATTGTAATATATCCAAGGAATTGAATTGCTTTCTATATCCAGCACCAGAGTGTCAAGTGATGGTTTCAATGGAGGAACTATAAATTGCTCTGGAAAAGTTTCATAATATAAAGATAACCATGGGGGAATATGTATTGAATAGTCAAATTATTTCCATTCCAATGGGTGGTGTTGATGTTGTACTAGGATTCCAATGGTTAAGATATTTTGGGACGATAGCTTTTAATTTTTAAGAACTTTTCTTGAAATTTTTCTAGGAGGAAAAGGAAATTGAATTAAGGGGTATCACTGGGAAACCAGGGAAGATAATTAGCTCTAATGGCATGACAAATATTTTGAGGAAAGAAAAATGGGGCGTAATTGCACAATTATGCTCACCATAGGTTCAAACATCGAAATCATCCATTTCTCTAGATCTCCAAAAAGTCTTAGACAATCATTCCAAATTATTTGTGACTCCCAAAGGCATCCCATCTATTTGTGATTATGATCATGTTATTCACTTGATTCCAAGAAGTGTTCCTCCAAACATCGAGCCTTAAATATATCCCTATGCCCAAGAGAGTGAAATTGAATGTATGGTTGTAGAAATACTAGAGGTCGGTATAATTCAACCTAGCCAAAGTTCTTTCTCTGCTTCAGAAGTATTGGTGCACATGAAGGATGGATCATGGCATACGTGTTTCAAATATAGGGAGCTCAACACACTCATTATTGAAGATGAATTTTCCATTCTTATCATTAATGAATTGTTGGAAGAATTACATGGATCAATTTACTTCACCAATTTGGACCTTCGTTCAGGAAATCATCAAATTAGAATGAAGACTGAAGACATTATGAAAATAGCATTCATAACTCATGAAGGTCATTATGAATTTTTGGTCATGCCTTTTGGCCTTACTAATGTACCTTCCACATTTCAAGGTTTGATGAATTCCATTTTCAAACCCTTCCTTAGAAAATTTGTGTTAGTATTTTTTGATGATAAACTAATCTGCAACAAGTCTTGGAATGATAATTTTCAACATGTTGGTAGGGTGCTCAAACTATTGGAGGAGAAAAAATTATATGCAAAAGCCTCCAAATGTTTCTTTGGAGAAAAGGAGGTGGAATATTTGGGTCATATTGTATCTCATGAGGGTGTTAAGGTAGACCCTAAAAAAGTTAAAGCCATTAAGGAATGGAAAATCCCCACAACCCTAAAACATCTTTGAGTATTTCTTGGGTTGACAAGGTATTATCGCAAGTATGTTAAGAATTATGGGATAAAAGCAATGCCTATAACAACATTACTGAAGAAAGATGCATTTTCTTGGACTCCATAAGCATATAACGCCTTTGAACATCTTAAAGAGGCAATGTGCCAAGCACCGGTCTTAGCTACACCATACTTCACAAAAACCTTTATTGTGGAATTTCTTGCCTCTGGAAATGGAATTGGTGTTATTTTAATGCAAGAAGGAAGACCCATTACTTTTGAAAGTTTTCCAATCAAGGTAAAGTATTTACACAAAGCTATTTATGAGAAGGAAATGTTGGCAATACTACATGCACTAAAGAAATGGCGACCTTAGATAATGGGAAGACAATTCATTATAGTCTTAAATACTTTTTGGAACAAATATTATCTTCAAAACAGTAGTAAAAATGGGTCACAAATATGTTAGGTTATGACTTTAAAATCATCTATAAAAAAGGGAAATAAAATGTTGTTGTATATGCACTCTCAAGAAAGGATTAGGATGTAGAAGCATTGCTTTGTGCCATTTTTGTTATCCATCCTAATTGGATAACTGAAGCAAGGGATGAATGGAATAATGATGAAGAGGTGTGGACACTCTTTCAGAAGTTGTAGTAAGATATCAATATTTTATCCACCTATATCACAAATCATATCCTCAAATGGAAGAGATGCCACATCATATACAAAATTGAAGTTACACCAATGCTTTTCTTAGCCTTATTTATCAAATCCATTTTTCCCATCATCGAAAAAGATTTAGTAACCAATATGCCTTGAACTAACAAAGAATCTATCATAAAATATCAATATTTGAGTTTATTTATGCATAGTCAAGATTACTCCACATATTCAGCCCTAATGCTTCCTAACCTTAGCCATTCAATCAACCCAAACTTGGTGCATCCAATATTATCAATGGAATAATTATGTCCATGTCATATATCAACCAATATGGAAAAAAATCATCCTTGATATAGTAATAGCTATTATGGGAACCATTACATACCACCTCTTATGTTCTATAATATGGTAGGATCATCCTATCCCACTAGTAGTACAATTCTTTAACAAAAACATTTGGGGGTGTAACACATGCTCCAATCCCCTTGAGTTATTCTCGGGTAGTGGAAGGTGGTACATCAAGCTAACCTGACTTCCATAGTCTTTATATAGAAATGGGGTCTCAAGAATCCTCAAATGTCAACTTTCTTGAAATCCAAAACAAATGACACTATCACGACCAGCTCATCGACAACTTTCTGGCATTACAAATTTACCTCAATTTGATACCGAGATCAAAAGTTATGAGCATTTTAATGTTTCACCATTAGAACCTTTCCACATATGAAAGGGCTTGTAACACGGCACCCACTTCGCACTGTCATAGTGCCACACCATCCTTTGGTGTTAGTGCATCCTTAGTTAATCCTACATGGCAACATCCACTCACTTAAACACATGGGCCCATAAGACTAGCCTCTCAACACGTTTTGCGTGCAATTCCCATTACAACGATTTTTTGGGACTTCGGTCCCCTAGTGAAAAAACAATATCATATATTTCGAACCCCTGAACCCAAAATATATTTGGGTGTGGGCCCACCTTTGGGTATTCAGGCCATTTGGGTTGTCAAATATACTTTGCGCTCCCAAAGGTTGAACCCTCGAACTCCCTAATTTGTTCGAGTCAGGGCCCACATTCAAGCCTTCAGATCATTAACTACAACAACCAACTTGAACTTCTAGACCCCTGGTCCATCCTGGACCCCACCACAGACACACATTATTCATTCTAATGTTAACTCGTGTAATTTAATATATAAATAATGTATGCCCTGAAGGGCCCCGAACTAATGAAATGTGACAAGAAATCATTAAATAATTAAGTTCTCAGGCCCTGCCCCAGTCTGGCCTACCTAATATGAAAGTTAATTTATATAAATAAAAATTAACTTTAGGGATTCACCCTAGTCCAGACCATCAAAGGAAAGCAATAGAGCTCTAGTCCATTTTCAATTACATTTACAAGCATGGGATTTATCCCTAATTTAAACGCACTTAAGGCAACCTGAATCTCAACCCTTATCAAAAAATCATTATTAGATAGAGCACAAAGAATAGCAAGCATACATGGAAATTAAATACTTTTAAAGGTGTAATTACTTAACAGGTCTCAACATGCATTAGGCCAAGCCCTTAACATATTTTAACAGTATTAAACAAGTCCAACAATATTCAAATTTAGCATGCAATCCAAGTCTGAAAATATTTATAATTATCAAGCCCTGCATGGCCACATGCAATAGATTAACTTTGCGCATAAAACATCAAGACATTTTTCTTATAATCACAAAGTAGAATACCAATTTAAATTCATAGCACATTCAAGGCATTTCCAGGCATGTTGCATTCTTACATTAGTACCCTACAGCCATGCAAGATTAATATCAAGCTATATAGTAATTTTGTAAAGAACCAATCAATAAGTTCACAACTCATAATTTAGTAACACTTATCTAAAAGTAAATATATTGATGAATGAAATATAAGGTGGGACTTGGATTTTCCACCCAACCATAGACTAACTACAGCCATTATTACTTGCAGTTATCACCCCTGAGCCAGCTACACAATCTAAGGGGATTTCCTTCAGCAACTTTAGTAGAAATCCATGCTCAGCTCTAAGAGTATGGGAATTTACATACATAGGTGGTATATCAGCTAGGAAATCATTGTAGGAATTCCACACATCTAGGTGTTTTATTAGCTACGGAAAGCACTCTAAGAGTGGTTTTATCATTTTGACAACAAGCGCCTTGGGTGGTTTATCAACCCTCTTAGCAAGAACCCTCGTGCCTTGTGGTTTATCAACCCTTGAGCAAGAATCTTGAGTGGTGTATTAGCCCTATAGAAAGCACCCATCACCCATCTCCTCATATATTTCCTTGAGATTCCCAAATTTAGATGCACACATAGTCCACAACTTCACCACCAAGTAATTCCATTCCCTCGACATTAGTAGGCCACACCAATGTTGAACTTAAAAATTTCTTTCTCAATGCAAAATTCACATTATTTCCAATAAAGTACGAACAAGAGACCAACCTCCCTCTTATTTCTCAAGTCCCTTTTTGTATATTTTTCTTGTGTGTCCCTTCATGTTCCTTAGGGAATGTTTTCTTCTTTTTCTAACTTTCTTATTAGCTGAATAGTTAATTAAGTAGTGGTGCTAGCTATCACCACCCAGATTAATCTTCCTCTTCCCTATTAGATCATGGATTTGTCGTCCCACCCTTTAGGTTATTCAATTAAGTTTATAATCATTCATATTCATAGTAAATTACATTACAAAAATTAGGGGGAGCATACTGGGGGTGTTACAAACCCCACCCCCTTAAGTGGAACATCTTCCTTGGTGTTCTTATCAGCAAAATGATAGAACAACATTGAGCTTTATAAATAGATCTTACATTAACTTATTTAGCAAACAAAAGATGGGTACATCACCCTTATTTTCTCAATCATCTCCCACATGGCTTCATCATGTCCAAATTGCGTTCATTGCACCTTGACTTGATCTATTACTCTATTTCGAACCGTAATTTTCCTCTAATCCAGGATGCATAGTGGTTCTATTTGGAAATCTTCCTTAGGTTCCATCTGTATCACAAACCAATCAACAATATTATTAACATCATGAACATACTTCTTAAGAAATGAAACACAAAAACATTGTGCTCTTTCATTATGGGTGGTAGGGCCAATCGGTAGCCGCTGGTCTGACTCTTTCCAAGACCCAAAATGGTTTGCAATTTATGGGTGCCAACTTATCACATGATCCCACTTTAAATGAGATCTTCTTTCACTTAATGTGGAGACAGACATGCTCTCCCACTTGGAACTCTTTATTCATTTTTTTCGGTCTTGATACTCTTATATATATCCTAGGTTTTCTTTAACTTATGTTTGATCTTGAGCATCTCCTGCTCCATTTCCTTCAACATATAAGATCCAAGAACTACCTTGTTTATAGAGTCATCCCAGTTGATAGAAGTGTTGCATTTCTTGCCATATAGTACTTCAAAGTAACTCATTCCTAATGACTCTTGATAACCATTGTTATATGCCAACTACACTAGTTGAAGTTTGTCTTCCTTCTTCCTTGGTTGATGCATGACATACATCCTCAACATGTCAACTTTCAATATTATGGTCACTCTTTCTATTTGACCATCTATCTAAGGATGGTAGGTAGATATTAAATCTATATGGGTTCCAAAACCAACAAATAATGACTTTCAAACATTTGAAGTTAACTTGGCATCTTTGTCTGACATTATCTTCTTAGGTACTCCATGCAACCTAAATATTTCTTATGTGAAGATCTGATTTATGTAATTACGTTATGATTAGATTTAATAGTTATAAAATGAGTTTCCTTACTCGACTTATCCACTACCACCATGATAACATCATGTTTCTTGGTTGTCTTGGGTAATCCCTTGATGAATTCTATGGATATGTCTCCTCATTTCCATTCTAGGATTTGTATTGATTGAAATAATCTGATTGGATGCATGCACTCCACCTTCACTTTCTGGCATTCCAAACACTTAGTAATGTATTTATTTATATCCTTCTCATTCATGGACAGATATTGTTTCTTCATATTTGTTATCATCTTCTAGTAACCAAGATGATCTGCATAGGGTCTCTTATGGAACTCATCCATAACAAGATTCCTTAAATCAGTTGCATTAGGTACATATTTTATATTTTTGAACAACAATATGCCATCATCATTGAGCTAGTAACTTCTACTCATAAATCCATATCGTTTCTTCTTCCAACACTTCTTCACATTTTGGTAATGGTCATCATTAATCAACCCTTATTTAATTCTTTCCTTGATATCAAATGAGCATGTGCTCAAAGTTTCCAAGTGAATCTCTTGCAAACTCTTGTTGAGTGCATCTACCACCTTATTCTATTTTCCTTTGATGTTCTTAAAATCAAATTGAAACTCATTTATTAAATACAGCCACCTATTTTGTCTAGCATTCAGCTTGGGTTGGTAAAACAAATATTTCTATGGTCTTTCATCAGCACAAATCTTCTTCCCAATAAATAGTTTCTCCACATATTTAAAGCATGAACTATAGCTTCCAGCTCCAAGTCATGGGTGACATAATTATGTTCATGATCATTCAACTTCCTAGATTCATAAAAAACCACATTTCCTTCTTGCATCAAGGCTCCACCAAGTCCCTCCTTACAAGCATCAGTACAAACCAAAATTCGTTTTCTTTGTTAACTATTTTCAGGATAGGTGCACAAGTGAGTAACTTCTTCAGTTGTTCAAAAATGGTTGCACATTCAGGTTTCCATTGAAATGTTACTCCTTTTCTTTGTAAATAAGTGATTTGATGCCCAATCTTCAAGAAGTTACAAATGAACCTTCGATAGTAACCAGCCAATCCCATAAAGGATCTAACCTCTATTGCATTCTAGGGAGTATTCCATGCCATTATTGCCTTGATCTTTTATGGATCAATAGCCACTCCTTCCTTTGAAATTACATACCCCAAGTAGTGAACTTGGGTTTGGAAAAAATCACACTTGTTGATTTTGTGTATAACCTATGCTCCCTTAGCAGTTGCAGAACAACTCTTAGGTGGTCCTTATTCTATTTTTCACACTTTGAATATACCAAGATATCATCCATAAATACTAGAACAAATTTATCCAAGTACGGTCTTAGCACATTATTCATCAGGCACATGAAAGTTGTTGGAGCATTGGTAAACCCAAAAAGTACCACCATAAACTCATAGTGGCCATACTATGTTCTAAAAGTGATTTTGTGAATTCCTTCTTCTTTGATTCTAACCTTTTGGTATCTAGACCTCAAATTGATTTTCATGAATATAACGACCCCTTTCAATTGATCAAATAAATCATAGATTATGGGAAGTGGATACTTATTTTTAACAGATACTTCTTTTAATTTTCAGTATTCTATGTATATATTCAGTGTTCCATATTTCTTTTTTACGAACATAGCTGGGGATCCCCATGATGAAACACTATGCCATATATACTCGTTTTCCATCAATTCTTTCAGCTACAATTTTAACTCAATGAGTTCAGGTGTGCTCATAAAATTTAGGAGCCTTTTCTAATGACACTATTCCCAGAATCAAGTCAATGGTGAAATCAATATCTCTGCTAGGAAACAGTCCTAGAAATTCCTACAAGAACACATCGTTGTATTGCTTCAACACTAGGTACTTTATAAAAGGGTTTATGATGCCTTCTTTTTCCTCTATCACATGGATGGTGTAGAGAGCACACCCCTTACTACTGCATCACTTTTCCTATGTCGTTGATATCATTCTGTGTGCAATAACTTCTTAATTCCCTGCAACATTTTCTTTTCACCCTCATAGTTGAGACGTTCTATATCTTTTTCATAATAGTCAACATTGGTCTTGTGGGATTTCAACTAGTCCATACCAATCAAAATATCATATGATCCTAATAGAAGAAAATTTAGTTTAGTTGAAGTTGTCATGCCATGCAATTGCATGGGGCATGACTCGAATAATTCTTGTACATGTCTCTTTGTCCAAGAGGGTAATTAAAGAAGCCATGATTCCTCATGGGTTTTCTTTGGCAATTCACATTTTTCCACAATATTGGGGTTTATATAGTTGTATTTAGAACCTAAATCAATTAAAATTGAGATCGGTAAGTTTTCTTACTTTACGTTCCATTTGAACAACCATAACATGATAGTACACTTTCATATTATCAAGTGTTGCATATATTATGAGAATGCTCTGAGCCACATCATTCATATTTATTGCCTCATGAACATTGTATAGATTCATACACTTGTACAAATGGGACCAAAATCTGACATATATTCATCGGCTATTCAACTTATTGTCATCGGTTTTCTGACACATCAGAGTTGAGCTCCTCATTAGTGGGATAGTGTCAAATAATCAACCTTTTATTAAGTGTTGGATGTGCGATGGGAATACATCGTATATACGGCACCAAATATGGCTAAAAATTACTTTAAACATTCGACGCTTTGCAGTCATTTTTGCGATGCCAAAATTTGTCAGTTATATGAAGGGCTAGATATCAGATATCCACTGCCCTAGATGCCAAAAAAGAGTTTTAGCATGTGACAGTTTGAAGTCAGGTATTTGATGCCTTATTAGTCTAGTCCAATGGGATCAGATGGTTTGTTCCGTCAGTATGGAGTCGGATGCACGATGGTTAAGAATCAAATAAGTGAAATTATAATAAGTTTGTGCAATGGGAGTGTTATATCTTTGATTCTTAGTTCTGTCGATACATCACTGAATATCCAACTGTTTGTCTTGACGGTTGGGAGTTGGATATTCAACGGTTTCTACTTACCATCAAAAATCTGACGTGCTCCTGAGCATTAAAAAAATATATAATTTGTTCCAGGGAATTTGACATGATCCAGCCAGATTCACTCAACAATGTCTTGAAGTCCTCCCATTTTGTAATCATGGGCTTCTTGCCTAGCTTTAATGCACCCACATAGCTCTCTGACCACAATAGATCATGTCCAATAATCTTCAACCAAGCAATGAAAGTATTTAGCATTGAAGGTCAGTGAAGGAACGAAGAAGCTTTAGAAGAAAATGAAGATTTGAAATATGTCCCTTGTTGACCACACCTGTGAGTGAAATCTGTCATGATTCTTTTAAGTCTCACTAGTACACTTGAACATGTCATTTTTTGGTGTTGTGCATTCTTGGTGAGTGAAATTGGGCGTATAATTTTTTTGTGATAATAATCAACTAATAATATCTACTCTTCCACTCACTTCTTCTACTTTTCCTACCTAACACATGCACTTTCCACATGGAAAGTGGATGGGCATATACTTATCTACTAACCAACTGTATTATTGTGCTTTATTTAATTATCACTTACTAGTACACCATTCCATCGACATAACACTTACCTCCTTCACATGACCCATAGTTGGTTATGCTAATGACATCTGTGTGTAGAAAATTACATCACACATGGCACTTTATTATCTTCCTACCTTGTCCCGCAAATGCATTTCCTTGCCATGGATTATCTTTCTTGAGATAATTATGCCATCCACTTTGAATCTATCTCTTAGCTTACTAATGTAAGTTACAACGCAACCAATATTATTAGTATACCCCATGTATCATTTAAATACATCCCATGATGAATTCTTGATTAAAATACCAAATGGTATCTGATGAGCACTGAAATTGTAGCAAGGATGTTGCAACTCCTGGGGCTACCGACTTTACTTCATCAACCTGGGGTTCATACAAACTTGGAGGTGATAGTGTTGTATACACAAATAGATGTAATTGGTCTACTCTTGTCACTACTTAGCTAGGGCGATAGACCACTAGGGTTTCTCAAACCAACCTTCTATTGACTAGAAGAAGTCTGATTACCAACTAGAGAGGGAAAATTTACCCTAAATGAGAGAAAAGAAGTGTTGCCTGATTGCAAGAATGAAAGACTGAAAAAATTCTTGCAAAGTAACATGAAATCCTCTATCTACTTGTTAACACACTTTTCTTGCAAAAGAACCCTACTTTAACCCTACTTGTCACATGTGAGGTTTTAACTAATCTAAGCATGAAATCTGATCTAGAGAGTACTAACTATTGTGTGCATGTGTAAATATAAAAGAACTCCCTTTTTTTAATCTTTTTGCTTTATAAATGTAAATGCTAATCTTTCCTTGTTCTTTGGCAGGGAAGACAAGTGTGGAGGAAGAGGGGTACAATGGTTTTGATGGCTTGGAGGTCAAGTAGGGGCCTAATCTTGGCTTTAGTGATGATTTTTCTCAATTCAAGCTCAAAACAGGCTGCTACAGGATTTCCTACAGGATGTCTATAGGATGTACTATTTATCCTACAGGATCCCCTGTTTTACTACAGGAACGGGCCGAAAGCTTAGGAAGTGGTCTAGAAGGTGGAATGGAGCTTGGGAAAGGTGAATAAGTAGGGAATAAGGCATGGAAGTGGAAGAAACTACTAATAAGTCAAGAAAAGGCTTTAAGATGGTTGGATTTGCTCAATGGAAATGGCAATTTTTCCTTACAAACCAAGAATTTGAATTGAGACCTTAGTGAGTTTTGGAAACATGGGTTGATATGGCTTGGATTAGGCTAATGAGATGATTTCTCCCTGCAAAATAGAAGCTCCTACAGCAAAACACATCATTGTTTGCATTTATACATAAATTCATCTATAAACAAGAAGGGTTTATTCAATAGAAGAAAACAAAGTTGTTACCATTTATTTGCTAAGTTCATGAATGGAAGTGCTTGAAATCAATACAAAAGCATTGTGAAATCAGTACAAAACCTAAGAGATCAAAAATTCCAATTGCAACTTATCCTATGAAACTAAAAGATAATGACCTAATTATCAATAAACCCTAGATTGTGCAAAAAAGCAAGAAAATTGTTTTTTGGGTTGTATGGGAAGTGTTCCTCAAATCATGATCCCTGAAAGGGAGAAATGAGGTGGAAACCACTTGCTGACAGAATTTTTGGAATATCTTCTTGTCACTACGATGCTACTATTAGAACTATTCACAAATGGAAGCAAACTAATTAACCCTACCAATTCTTGCAAATTAACAACACCAATATCAGTTCAGCACCTTAACTATGAGTATAATCTAAGCATACATCTACAAAAAGAGGAATCTATGCTACTAGGGTTGGGCCCTAACCCAAGAGCTTTAGCCGTCTGAGTCAACTTAGTGCTGGATCAAGGGAATGCTTCTCATTTTCATTAAAATATCAAAAGTACACAAGAGTGCTCAGTTACAATGCTTCAACTCGAAAATGCTTCTTAGCTGTCTTGAACAAAAAATCTGAATCCTAATGAGGCTCTAGGCCTCTTTATTTATACAATTGAAGTTACCAACTATTACACAGCATTTTGTCACTGTCCTTGTACTCCTCGTTCCTTGATCCTCGAGGACCTCTACAGTGAACCCCACATGCTTTCCCTTCATGAAGAAACTCCCATTGTGTCCCTCTTCATGAGAAGATCAATTCCCTTTTGCACCATTTCCCCTGAAACTTCTGTTTTGCCTAGTTTACAAGACCGACGCTAATGACCTTTGTCTCCCCCGCGCTGATGTGTAGATATTAGCACTATCCCTAGTTCTGACCGGAGCAACTGAGCTATGTTCAGTCACGTCGGTCCTGTTATGGAAAAAATTTTAAATTAGAAGCTGAAGCTTCCAGCTCTAAAAGGTTCGTAACAGAAGTCTGGTAAATGATTTGGCCGGATGGGGTCGAGGATGTCAATTTGGGCTCCTTTCCCCTATAATGATGGAATTACCTCAAGGGATAAGACCTTCTCCCATGAGAAGAGGATCCATCTCCCATCCATTCATCCTCTATAAACCTCCCTTTTTCCCAAGCATAAGCTAGTGTTAGGGTTAGAGTGTTAATGTTGGTGTGCTAGTGCTATTTTGGTTTGGAGTAAACAACAAGTTATTCATAATTGTAGCTATCTAGTTGTGTGAGGGACAAGTGTGATTTGGTTTGGAGTGAAGCCTAAAGGGAAGAGCCTTAAAAATATTGTTGATTAAGGCCATCATGGAATGCTAGAAGAAGTGTGTGGGAACCTGGTCTTGTCAGAGGAGAACTGCAACGTCAAGACAATGCTTGTAATCTCTCTTTGTCAGGCGGAAAGAGTCGATTGTGCGGACACAACCAACCTCCCTAGGAACCTAAGACTCTCTAGTGACAAACAAGACAAACAAGAGCAATCCTTCTCTAAACATGCATTTACTATACAGGAAATCAAGTGTTTAGATCCTACCTGTAATCCAACGCTGTTGTAGCAGTCCAGCTCCGCTGATCCGGATGAGCTCCTCCTTCACTTTGAAACCTGCATACACTAACAATCAAACGATTAAATAGCACTTGATAATCTCATAGAATAAAACATATTTAACACATAGACCAAGGAGTACATGAAACAACTCATAAATAACAAGTTATTGAGAAGAATGGACTCATTTGCATTAATAGGTAACAAAAGGAACAAATACAACCTGAGCCTTGGTGTTGTGCAAGTCCCTCCCAGGGTCCATCAAGAGTTCTCCTTTACTTTGACAAAGCTCACCCACTTCCAAATAGAACAAGCAAAGATGGCAATCTCTCCTCACAAGCTTCTAAATGGGAGTCCTAATTCCTGCAGCATTTACCCTTAGAAATGTATAGCTTTTAACCTCTTCTCCTTCTGGCCCAATGCCTGTACTTATAGTGCTCAAGAGGAAGTTAATCAGGTCCACCATCAATGGGATAATCCCCTCTTTGGATGGGATAGCTCCCTTATTGATGGGATAAGTTCCTCTTTGGTAGGAGTGCATGAACCATCTGGAGGCGCTCAATACACGTCGAACAACCTTCTAGAATGCTCTAGAAATGACCACAAGTGACTTTTTAAAGATGAAACTTGTGCATTTTAACCTTTACAGGGGGACGCACCTACCCCTTTACATACATAGCGTCCAAAGACGCAGCTTTTGTGAACATTGGGTGCGTCCCCGCAGGTAAGGTTGAGAGAACCTGCGTCCCCAGAGATAAATACATTTAGAAAGACTTTCTCTCTTTTTTGGAGTTTGACATGGAGAGCAGAGGCATAAGACTTGCCTAAGAGGGTAGCATGACTGTTGATAGAGTCATCCTAACTGTAAATAGTCATGGTGACATTTTTTAGTGTAACAGATTGCCCCCTAAAGTGCGAAGCCTGAAATAGATTAGGGTTTTGTATTATCTAGGAAGGGTGAAGCGCTTTATCATTTCAAGGATTATCTCGTGGAGAGCCTGGTCAGAACCTGCAATTTTCAACACAAAATACATGTATAAGATTATATCATCACTGAGGTAGGCATTCCCATACTCAGATTAAAACTTTAACTAATAGACTAACTACTCTGATACAGGAATGATCTTGCAGTACATCACAATCATAGACTTTTGTAGACACAGTATGGGCGCAGCCATCTGTTTATGATTAGTCTACTTAGATGATAAATACAAAACTCCTCGCAGCCTGGATGGTGGAAACTAGATCCAGGGTCTTCATTTCTACTTCTCGAATTGGTACGATTCTAGCCATGCGAATAAATGAGTTGATGTCGAACATGGTAGAAACCACTTGATTACCAGTCGATGATGTAAACTGTTAACAAGCGTGAGAGAGACCACCAGTAATGTCAATGGTTCTCAAAGTACCCAGTACAATCCATGAGATGTGAATGAATGAGTTGATGTCGAACATTTCACGGAATCCTTTGATCGAAAGTCAATGATGTAAACTGACGTCAAAGGCGAGAAACCTGCCATTGATGCATGCAGACTTCAAGGTACTGACGATTTCTAAGTCATCTCTCTAGATAATGTGCTGATGTCGATAGAAAGTGACTCGTTGCAGGCAAGCCTGCAACACGAAATCATTGTTCAAGTTGAAGAAATGTTGTTGTAAGGACTGACTCAGGGATGGTCAAACGGATGACAAGTATTTTGCAGATGAAAGTTTTGCTTGCAGACCTCTTGAACACATAACGACACGACAGATGGTTTGGTGCTGAATAACTCAAAGTTAATCCCCGGAACCCGGCTGAAGACTTTCAAAGTGGTTTGATCAACTGTGAGGTAAAGGATTTCCCAACCCAGGTGAATGAAAAGTGTCGTGTTCAAGAGTGGTAATAAAGTTTCTTCTGAGACAAAAGGTAACAAATAGGCTCATTCTTCTCTCTTTTCCCCCACCATTTCTGGCAAGTACCTCTTTATTTTTTGACAAGCTTGAGGAGGATAACATATGCTTGATTATAAGCTCATCCTTCGGATGAGTCCAACCTAGTTTTGATTCGAACCCTAGGAAGGAGTGGTTCGTTCCTGTTTGTAATTGAACAGGTCCTTTACTGTGAAATGTTTAACGAGCCCAGTATAGGAGAAACTCGGCATTTTTCAATTTTAGAGAGTCTGAAAAACTTAAGAAGACTCCAAGTTGAACTTTTTCGTAGATTTGTGTCCCTCAAGCCCGAAAAAGTATAAAATAATACCTGGGGGAACCGCTTGATCTTGCGACCAAGGAGTACTTTCATAATTAGTGCCACTGACCTGAAAAGTAAAAAGCGATCAAGGACACGTCGTTTTATTTCCGTATCGAGTTTGAAACGACAAAAACCCGGCAATCTTTTCCTGATTTTACGGTCAGAAAAGAGCTATAAGGGGACCGTCTTTTAATTCCGTTTTAACGAGTGTAAAAGAAATGCTCGGCAATCTTTTCATTTTTTAGGAGTCAGAAAAGGGCTTAAAAGATGACTCTGATATTTTGGTTTGTGAAAAATGACAATTTTCTCTCTAAGTCCCTTTGTCCTGCACAAAAACAACACATTACTCATACCTGTTTAAGATAGGCAAAAATACATCGAAAAACATCCTTCCATGGTGAAAAATGAAGAAATTCATCCAAAAAACCTATAAAAAGACTTTTTACCATGTCATTTTTACCATTTTACTGTTGAGGTTGAAAAAAGGGCTTTTGGCAAGAAACTTCCCGTGGTCGCTGCGGAAAATCCGACCGTCAGAATCGAACGCCGTCTCTTCCAGGTATTTTACAACATCCTACTCTTCAATTCCATCCGATTAAAATTGTATTTTAGGTTTTAGTTTTGTTTTTTGGGGGGGTTTAGGTTTCAAAATGCGCTCTGCGGTGGACGCAGGTGCCCTTCGGGTGACCTGCGTCCCCCGACTTTTTCCTATATAGGAAAATGGTCGGGGGACGCAGCCCACCTTCAGGCCAGCTGCGTCTGGACACCCTGTGTTATAAACGCGGGGTGCGTCCTCCGTGGAACGCGGAATTTGAAACCCCAATCCTCACAAACAACCATTCAAATTTCCCCAAATTAATTCTAATCATTGTTTCTTGGTGTGTAGGGCACTCACCATGTTGGATTGGAGAGAAAGAGAGCACGAGGACGTTGATTTAGCTGCAATTGAACATCAACCTTCCATTGATGCCCTAAAAGCATGCGGGCTATATAAATACTGGGCCATACCTGGCATGAGGGCTCAGGTGAGATTCTTAGAATGGCTGGTTGAGAGATGGAACGTTCAAGAGCAATGCTTTTACATAGGAGGGCACCAGCTCGAGATAGAGCCCTCTGATGTATACTTTCTCACTGGCTTGCCAAATAGAGGCGAGCAACTCAATCTAGCCGGGACTAGGCCAGGTGGCCAATCCCTTGTTAGTCTCCGGGAAGATTGGTGCACACCCAATGCACACCATTCGAAAGGCGTGGAAATCAAACACATCTCTCTGCGTGAACTCAAAGTTATAGCTTTCACGGTTACCAGAATTTGCGGCGCAGCCGCTTTACACATTGCTTCCGGGTCCCAAATGCGGATGGCAATTGACTGTTACCAAGGCACCATTTTCAACTGGTGTGATGCTGTGTCGGCTAATGTGAAGAGCCAACTGACTAAGGCAAAGAACGGACGACTGAAAACTTTTGGATATGGGCCTTTAGTCGTGAGCTTTGCCTTAGAGAGAGTTCCGATGCTGATCCCTCAGCAACTCACTGTTGATATCTTGGGTCCTCGGGAGCCAAAGCTGGTACGATGGGTTGCGGTGATGGCCCGGCATCCTGACGAGGGCGCGGCAGTTGTTCGATTTTCTGATAGTTACTTTCACTGGTTGGAGGACCAGGTTTTCTCGATCCAGGACTTTCCGTATGCCGGAGTAGATTTTCGACATGATCCGGACATGGTTCTTCCACAGGGAGAACAATGGGATGACAGAGGTACTTTATTTTTCACAAGTTTTCAAATTATGTATTTTTTTTTTGCTTTTATATATATCGTCTCAAGACTGACAGTAAAAATTTTCAAAATGCAGATGTTGGTCCACAGCGCCCAGCCAACCTCCGGCCTTTTGAGAGGAGACATCCAGTTGCACCGGTACCGGCCCCACAGGACGCGGCGGCTGCAGAGGTACTAGCTGAGTTGGAGCATGATCTAGAGCGTCTGACGGTGGATATGCCTGAGACTACTATGGATGATATTCCTATCAGGCTTCAGCGCTATGTAGTCGCAGTCCCTGGACCGTTTAGGAGATTTTTGCGTAAGGTAGCCCGTGCAGTGGTGTCGTATAGGGAGCACCACCAGTGATTGGCTAGTCACTTTGTAGACACATGTGACATTTTTGACTTTTTGTACTCTATCATTTTTGCCGATCATAAGGTGTTTTTCAACCTATGATCGAAGACGATGTATATTTTTTGACACACTCCTATCTATATATATATCACTATTACCAGCTTATCTTGTTTAACATATGTGATGAAATGTTTTTAAATTTACTTGCATGATTATCGTAAATGTCTGTCCAACATTCGAGAAGCAATTGCATCTGCTAATGTATTTAAAGACCTTGGAATATGTTGATATTCAATGTAATCAAATTCACGTTCCAAGAGACGCACTCTCAAAAACAACCTTAATAACACAGGATTTCTAATGGCATAAACTCTATTAAGCTGTAATACAACAAGTTCAGAATCTAACCTCACTATCAAACGTCGAATTCCAAATGAAATAGATTCGGATAATAATTCAACCACTGCACTGTATTCTGCAATGTTGTTCGTTGTTTGACCGAGGCTTACCCCATGCATAGAAACTAACTCGTCAGAGGGTGAATAGATAACCCAAGCTGCGGAAGAGATATTCCGTGTACTACGACAAGCACCATCAGCAAATCCAATGTATGTTTGGAGAGGCGTCGACATCTGCAATATCAAGAGTAAAACCAAGATAAGCCAGAATAACGACGAAAAACACACTCGCTAAGCTAAGCACACTGACTAACTAACAAGCATACTAGCTAGAAAGAAAACCTAACCTAACTAAAAATTCTCCATACCCACCATTTAAGCATAATACCTCTTTAGGTAAAGTCCATTTCTGGGTTTACCCAAAGAGTCCCCATCAAAATCAACCAGCTCATAAGCCCCTTTTGCTAGCTTTCGCTTTACAATGTAGGGTCCATGCCACATAGGAACGAATTTTCCAGCACCTAGCTTATCGTTAGCTTGATCATATAATAGCACTAGGTCTCCCTCCGAAAAACTTCGAGGGGTCACATTTCTATCATACTGAGCTTTCATTCGCTTCGCGTGAGTCTCGATTGCCAATGTAGTGTCACGTCGAGTCTCATCTAATTTAGCTAAGTATAATAAACGTTTCTCCTCTTCGGAAGTAGCTGGGAGTAATTCGACAGCCATTTGAAGTGATGGGATTTCGCATTCAATGGGTAACACAGCTTCCAAGCCATAAACTAGCTGGAAAGGAGTGAACCCTGTTGAATTTTTCACTGAGGTTCGGTATGCCCATAGCGCTGAAAATAACATGTTGTGCCAATTCGACCGATGAACACCAATGGTTCGTCGGATCATGATAACCAGAACTTTGTTGATAGACTCAACCAAACCGTTGGCTTGCGGATAATAAGGAGTAGAGCTATCGTGGCGCAAACCAAGCTGGCTTGTAAGCTCAGTCATCATGATGTTTCGAAAATGGCTCCCATGGTCAGTAATGATTGCTTGTGGGACACCAAACCTAGTTATAATATGATTGAATACGAAAACTGCAGCTGTTTTGCCGCTTGCGTCGAATGTAGGCATCGCCTCGGCCCATTTAGTGAAATAATCAACCGCAAGGATGATATACGCATGCCCCCCGGCCGAGTGAGGGTTACAAGTAATAAAGTCGATACCCCATTTGGCGAATGGACCAATGGAAATTATAGGGTGGAGAGGAGCAGGTGGTGCACGCATCTTGCGATCAAACACTTGACAGTTGTGGCACTTCCGGACTGCAATGATACAATCTTTAAACATAGACGGCCAGAAATAGCCAGCGCGCAACACCTTCTGAGCTGTGGCATACCCAGACATATGACCGCCACATGCTCCAGAGTGACAATCATTCAAAACCTTCTCAGCCTCTTCGTGAGTTAAACAACGTCGAAAAACTAAGTCTGCCCCCCGGCGATAAAGTGTATCTCCAATAATTTTATATTGCTGGGATTGAAACCGAATTTTTCGACGGTCCGCTTTGGAAGCTTCAGGCCGAAAGGTTTGGGTTTGGAGATAGATGATTATATCTCCGTACCACGGATCTACAGTACTGATAAGAAACAAAGATTCGTCCGCAATGGACTCCTCTGCCACAGTTTCTGTGTCAGCACACGGGAAATCACACATCAATTCCGCAAAAACTAAGGATTTCTTAGACTTGGACTTCTCGAACTCCAAGTCGAACTCTTGCAGGATAACGATCCATTTAGAGTACTTGCCCCCTAGCAGTTGTTTTGTCAAAATATAAATCATAGGGTTGCAATCCGAAATAACTGTAGTTTTACGGAGAAGAATGTAGTGACGAAACGCTGGACAGCTTGAACGGCTGCCAGGGCCAATTTCTCCACATGCGAATATTTTAACTCAGTGGGATTTAAGGTCCTACTAAGATAATATATCACATGTTCCGCTCCGAATTCATCTTCTTGAACTAACACCATTCCAATGGTGGAATGCGAAGCTGCGAGGTATAAGAAGTAGTCCTGGTTGTAGTTGGGAGGATGCAACAACGGTGCATGGGTCAACGCGTGTTTAAGTGCATCAAAAGATTGTTGGGCAATCTCGTCCCAAGAGAATTGAGCGTTCTGTTTCAACAACCGTGTAAAACCTTTAGTGACCTCGGCGTAGTTTGGGATGAATCGGCGTAAAAAGTTCGCTTTCCCTTGCAAACTTTGGAGTTGGCGCAAACTCGAAGGAGGAGGCAATTTGATGATAGCTTCGACCTTCGAGGGATCGACGCGAATGCCGGCTTTTGAAACAACAAATCCCAGCAATCGACCTGTTTCTATACAGAAAACACACTTGTGGGGATTCAACCGAATTCGATAATGCCTACACCTCATAAAGATTGCTCGTAGGTGGACAAGGTGATCAGCTCGATGTGAAGAATGAGCAGGAAAATCATCGAGGTACGGTTGCACAAAGTGCTTGATGTCATGAAATGCGTAAGACATCGCCCGTTGAAAAGTGGCCTCGGCATTCTTAAGCCCAAAAGGTAATTTACAATAAGCAAATGTCCCCCATGGACAAATGAATGCCGTTTTTGGTTGGTCGGCAGGTAGAATATTGATTTGATTATAGCCCGAAAAACCATCCATAAAGGAAAACATTTCACTTCCGGCACAATCATCAATAATTTGATCGATATAAGGCGTAGGATAGTTGTCTTTTGGACAAGCTCGATTTATATCCCTATAGTCGATACAGATTCTTATTGTCCCTTGTTTCTTGTTGACTGGAACAATATTCGATACCCAATCCGTTAACGGGATCGGATATATGAAACCTGCTTTCAACAGCTTTTCGACTTCTGCTTTAATCGCAGCCGCTTTTCGAGGGTGAATCTGACGCAACCGTTGCCGGACGGGTTTAGCATCCGGGTAGGTCTTTATTTCATGAACAACAATGGCAGGATCGATTCCTGGCATTTCCTCGTAAGACCAGGAAAACACATCGCGGAATTCTTGGAATAGGGCCTTGTAAGTTTGGATTTCATCTTCTGTACATGCGGCACCTATATGAATGTTTTCCTCAATTCCGGGCTTCACTGAAATATCAATGGGAATAGTACGAGAAATATTCCCTAAATTCAACTCTGAATCAGAATGTTTCGTTGGATCCTGAGCGTCTTTGACATATTCAGCGGTAAAGATAGATGAAAAATCATTTTCAAAAGCATCATCCTTAGGTAAAAACGAAGATCTGTGATGGAGATCTTCCCATGGTAGATCGTCTACACTTAGGATTTCACGAAGTTGCTCGTCAGATGACACGACTTCGGGAAACGCTATCCGTTCTAAGGTTGAGGTGAAAAGTGATTCTTCACTGACCACATTCATTTGGTCGATTTCGGTTGAACGCGAGTCGGTAAAAGACATGACAGCTTCATAAGCAATTTCATATGGACTCAAAGGCATAGCATCACCGAATGAGTCTATCTCAGATTCAGATGGGACAATCCAAGGATCATCATAAATAATGTTTTCTGATGTAATCATATGAATTGTTGCAAATGAAGGTTCTACGCTGAGTGGAGGGAGAGGAAAAGTTCCCAGTAAACCAGAATCCTTAACTAAACCTACACCAACGTCCCTATAAGGGATTGTCGTCTTACCGACATGCTGGATACTCTCTGAAGAGGCTGGGTCGGATGAAAAGTATGTCAGCTGATCAATAGTCACGATCTTACCGTTATGTGGAAACTTAATTACTCTGAAGACCGATGAAACGACCGCCGTCATAGCATATGACCAACTTCGACCCAAAAGAAGGTTGTAGTCTAGAGGGGCATCAACCACTTCCACATCCAGACTAACGGTTTTACCTTCTACCCCTATAGGCAATTCCTGTAGAATACCAAACGGACGGAACCCACGGCCATCAAAGGCCTTAAGGATGGTGGGGGATTGATTCAACGAAGGAGAACCAAGAGATCTCCAACATTGAATCGACATAATACACGTAGAGGCTCCCTCATCAATCACAGTCCGATGAATAGGCCTGTTTTTTACTATCACTGGAATTTGGAAAGCCATTTGATGGGGGAGACGTGGTGTACTATTTTCTAGATCGAATATTATCAGGTTCGGGTCCTGAACATCAACAGCTCCGATAGCCGACAAAAGTAATTTTCGTTGTGCTGGGCATGATTGCAGCACTTCTAACGCCGACATTGCTGAGGGTGAAACAGCTAAGTCCTCAACAATGTTGTAATTCTGGGCTGCTCTCGCATGTGGATTGAAAGCAGACCTTCGAAGTACACCCTTGGCGGGCGGTTTAATTATTAAGTCCGGGTTAGGTTTTTCGATCTGTAGTGGATCGGAACCAGGAGCTGAAATTGATGGGTTAGAGTGAGAAGATTTTGCTTCCTTACCATCAACAGGAGCCTTACTACCATAATATTGCGATCGAGTCGCAATCCGCACATGAGACATCATCAAAATGGGTTCTTCACTGGCATTCGAGGAAGAACCTATCATCTTATTCTCCTGCTCCGGAAATGGATTTTTTAACACAGCAGGAGTGGGAGAACCTTTGATTATTTTCACAACCTCGGCCCGATGAGGGAAATCTCTCATATAATGATCCTCTTCACAAATAAGACAAGGATATCGAGGTTTGCGCTTTTCGTCATTGGTTTCCGACTTTTCCGTTTTCTCCTTCGGAGCCTTGTCTGCTTTAGCCTTCTTCTTTCCTTTCTTCTTTCCACCGTTTTTTGATTTGGCCGTAGATGTCTCTACAGCGTGAATATCGGCGGTAAGTTCAGGAGAAGACTCTCCTGTCGGGGAATCAGGCAAAGTGATAATAGGAGTAGTTGAAGCCTTGGAAGACTTCTTCTTGCTCTTTGTATTCACGATACCAATCATACCATCAGCGGCATGAGATCCCGAAGGAGCAGCAACGATTTGATTCGACTTTGGAAGATCCAGAATCTTCTCGTGTAACGTACCCGACTGAGTATAAACTAAGTCAAGGTATTGCACCTGAGCAATGACTTGCTCCTCAGTAACTACTCCGGCCTTAGCTACATCTTCAGTAATCTTCGGTAATAATGATTTAACAAACCATTCAGCTAAGATTTGGTCCGGGATAAAAACTTTCATTGGCCTTCTTCGACGTCTCCACTCATGAATGTGATCAGAAATATACGTGGACGTCGATTGTTTTAGTGAAGTTAATAACTCTGTGCCGTTATCGTATATGACCGGCAACTGAAAGTGAGTTAAGAACGAGGTAGCTAACTGGCTAAAATTGTAAAAAGAGGCCTGTGGTAACTCAATGTACCACTTGGCCGCGAGACCAATGAGTGTACGCTGGAAAAGACGTAAGCGGATCGAATCATCCGAGATAGAATTTGAAGCACACCAAAGGTGGTAAGTCATCACGTGATTGGACGGATCCTCTCCAGACTTACCTTCGAACTTGGGTATATCGCTGGGCAACTTATTTGGCATTGGCGGCCAGAACTGAAGATATTGAATTGGATCATTCGTTAGGCGCGTCAAGTCTGGTAAATCCAAAGTTGCGATAAACGGTAACTGCTGGTTAGGATCTCTAAAACTCTGGGTCACAATACCGGCCCCAGGAGGAGGATATCCAGGATAACTAGGAACAGGAGTCGCATTTGGGATATTATATCCTCCTGGAAAACCAGGATTAACCGGACCGTACTGGGGTTGTTGAGGTTGTTGATAAGTGTACCCAGGATACGGTTGATACTGGTAAACCGGCTGTTGGACAGCTTGCCCATGTTGGTACTGTCCCTGGTACGGAGGTTGAACAAATTGAGGTTGAGTAGTGACAACCGTACTTATACCAGGCTGACCTACAGGCATCTGGACCGTGGTTTGAATCGTAGATCCAGACAATGGTAAAGATGTCTGAGGAGTGGTCACAGGGACAGTAGAAACTGGAGCCGTCGATACTCCAGAAGTAAGTATTGTAGATGTGGCGGTAGTTGCAGCAGCCGTTTGAGATGGAGTACTAGGTGCGATTGGCGGCTGAGTAACTACCGAAGTTACAGAAGTTTGAACATTTGACTGGACAGGTTGCGGTTGCTGGGGTGGACCAGAAACTACGAGTTGTCCAGCTTGAGGTACCGACTGTATACTTGGCTGCAACACCTGTTGACCCTGTGATGGATCCCACACTAACATTCCAGGGTATTGACCCGTAATAGGTTGAGGATACTGAGATCCATAACCGGATTGAGGATAGGATTGATAATTGTAAGGTGCAGTTCCTATACTTGGAACATATGATTGACCTTGAGGTGGTTGATAACCTTGACCTGAGTATTGACCTTGAGGTTGATAACCTTGAGGTAAATACAGATACTGGGGTTGACCTTGACTTTGAGGTTGGTACCCTTGAGGTTGATACCCTTGGGGTTGCCATCCTTGAGGTTGCCATCCTTGAGGTTGATATTGATACTGAGGCTGACCCTGGGGTACATATGGAGGCTGGGGTTGACCTTGAGGTATGTATTGCACCATAGGCGCGTACTGACCTTGAGGTTGCCCCCCAGACACAAATGATGTACCTTGAGGTTGCCCCCCAGGCGTTAACTGAGGCTGCCCCCCAGGCGGTACTTGGCCACCTTGAGGTTGGGAAACGGGAACTGAACCTAACATCATGTAAATGTCTCCTACACCCAATGGTATATTACCACTGTTTCCAACTAATAACCCATGATCAACGGGTTGAGGAGATGCCCCCGCAAAAGTACCAGAAAGAGATTGATACCCGGTGGGAACAGAAGGACCGTCGTGTAAGAAAGATTCAGGACTTTGAGTAAACACGAACGACTGACCAGACATATTTACAGGAGTATGAATACCTCCAGGTGGAAAAGGAGTACGAGGTGTAGAAAAACCTAGCCCAAAGTTGTCTAAATAATTGGTTAACGAAAGGTACCAAGTAGTACTTCTAGGAGGACTGTAAAAGATAGATTCACGCTCCCTTAGATCAATAGTAAGTTGATCTTCAAGGTTAGAGACGCCTATTTCTTCCTCTGGAGCAAGTTCTTCAATAGCAATCAAACCAGTAGGAAGATTTTCGGTGATAATTCTTTCTATTCTCGGTGAATCAGGAACACTAGAAGTCGGAGTAACAGGTTCAGATATTTCTGGTTCTTCGCTTGTATCACTAGCAGACGAAAAACTACAAACAAGCTCAGAAACTGTAACAGCTTCGGGATTATAACCTGTCTCTACACTTTGGTAATCTGGATGGACTACCAAGGAAGATTCTCCTTCTTCAGGTGAACCTACTCTACTGCCACTAGGAGGAGTTACAAGGACCTTCAACCCTTCGTACTGACCCGGAACGTCTTCAGGAGATCCACCCCGCGATCTACGGAGTTTTCTTAACAAATCTGTTCCGGTAATAATTTCAGGTGACTTGCCCCGAAGTCTACGGGACTGTCTCGGTAATTCTGCCACAGCTAAAAACTTTTAACTACTACACACGAAAACAAAATAAAATTTCAAATCAAACCACCTAAAGCCTCTAAACAACCAAACAAATTTGAATCACACGCCTAAAGAATCTAGGACGTCAAACCAAGCACAAACAGTAGCCTTCCAGCCCGAAAGCGCTAGTTGGTGATGAAGCCCAACATCACTGGATTCAGTACAGAAGTGGCGGGTGGAACAGTTACCCCGGCAACCTGCTTAATGAATAGACTGGACCAAGTTCCTCCACTTTAACCATCTCGAGTGAAGTGAACCCCCCAGAAAATCCAAGTGAGTCTAGCCGACGTCTACTCCAGGTACAGTGGGACCTTCCCTCCACCGTCACCTCGGTAGAATCCTAAAGATAATGGTCACTAAGGTTACCAATCGCAACAAATGCACCTGGGGGAACAGTCTAAACTCCGACAGCACGCAAGGGCAGAGTAGCAAGCTCAATCCCCTTGCCGGCTCCTTGACAATAATCCAAGGTTTACCGACAAGTGACCCCTGGCTCCTCGACAATGGTTAATCCGAGGTTTACCGTTTGTAATACGTGCGTGTCTGGCTTCGTTCCCAACGAGGGGGGATTGATCCCCTCACTGGTTCGGACACGAGCTCGTGCTTCTCCTTTAAGAGGAGCTTTCCCAGAGTACAAATGAGACAATTGGATTTATTCTATCACAAGATAAGCTACTTGTTTGGTTTTGTTGTCTTGGAGAGTTAATTACTCACCTACTCCAAGACACTAGCCTGATCTAAATTGGTGTTTCAGAGCCCTAGTAAATAAAAATTACTACGTCGATTTTACTTTAAGCGTTAATTTTATGGTTTTTTCTTAAAGACAAAAGGTAGCGGAAGTGAAACCAATGGTGTGTAGACTCGACTCAAACCACTACAAAGATGCACCTAAGATGATTTACGCTACTTTTCCTTTTTTCAATGAAATTCTTAACTAAGAGAGTTGAGAGAATGCAAATTTTAGAGAAAACAACTTTCTTAATAAAGACAATCAAAGAAACAATTCTCTTTATCTTTTCAAGCATACAAACATGACCACTCCTTACGTGCACGAAAAAACTCTTTTTCTTTCAAAACTTTTCAAAGCTACTTGAAACAAAACTTTTCAAAGGAGATGTTTTTGTATTTTCTCTTTTTAATAAAGCATATAAATTTATTGTAACGAAAATCAATCTTAAAAGCTATAAAAACTATGAAAACTTGACTCACAAGCAAATCAAAAAGGAAATTACTCTAAGCAAACCTAACAAGGCAAAAGCTCACAAAGATGATTCTAGGTTGTTTTACTTGACCAAAATCAAATCAAGGACCAGCTAATGCAGAATCAAAAGACTAGTCAAAACAAAACTCAAATCTTTTTGTTCTTTTTGTAAAATGGAATTCAAGACTTAAACAACAAGCACTTCGAAATTTGCCCAAAGAGACAACTCAATAGTAAGTTGCTCACACAGGTAGACTTTACGACAGATCTGACTTCTTAGAATGCTGACAAAACCAGAGAGATCTAAGGCTTGACAACTTCTACCGCCAAAGTCACTACAAGACCTACTCAAAAATCAAACCCTAGGGCTTAAACTTCCATGAAATCCACTAAAACACTCAATGCTATCGAAACAAGTTCAGGTGAAGATCTCTGACAAAGGACTAATGAATCTGGGCAGTAAAAACTAAGAAAAAACTAAATCTAAGAGAAAAAATGCAAAAAATGGAATTTTCTCAAATTTTAGCAGGGGACGCAGGCGACCCGTTAGCACAGGTGCGGGCCCGCTCTGTGCACACAGCGACAGTGCGTCCAGGGACACACTGTGCAACACTCAGAGGGTGCGTCCTACTGAAAAACTCAAGAAAAACCAAAATGAATCTAATCCTAAGCTAACCCACCCACAGACAAAGTCACAGAGCCAAAACCAGAAAAATAAACCAATTTTCTCAGAGCAAAGTTCACACAAAGGAAAAGACTTTTCACATCAATGGAATCCCCAGCGGAGTCGCCAATTTGTCAGGCGGAAAGAGTCGATTGTGCGGACACAACCAACCTCCCTAGGAGCCTAAGACTCTCTAGTGACAAACAAGACAAACAAGAGCAATCCTTCTCTAAACATGCATTTACTATACGGGAAATCAAGTGTTTAGATCCTACCTGTAATCCAACGTTGTTGTAGCAGTCCAGCTCCGCTGATCCGGATGAGCTCCTCCTTCACTTTGAAACCTGCATACACTAACAATCAAACGATTAAATAGCACTTGATAATCTCATAGAATAAAACATATTTAACACATAGACCAAGGAGTACATGAAACAACTCATAAATAACAAGTTATTGAGAAGAATGGACTCATTTGCATTAATAGGTAACAAAAGGAACAAATACAACCTGAGCCTTGGTGTTGTGCAAGTCCCTCCCAGGGTCCATCAAGAGTTCTCCTTTACTTTGACAAAGCTCACCCACTTCCAAATAGAACAAGCAAAGATGGCAACCTCTCCTCACAAGCTTCTAAATGGGAGTCCTAATTCCTGCAGCATTTACCCTTAGAAATGTATAGCTTTTAACCTCTTCTCCTTCTGGCCCAATGCCTGTACTTATAGTGCTCAAGAGGAAGTTAATCAGGTCCACCATCAATGGGATAATCCCTTCTTTGGATGGGATAACTCCCTTATTGATGGGATAAGTTCCTCTTTGGTAGGAGTGCATGAACCATCTGGAGGCGCTCAATACACGTCGAACAACCTTCTAGAATGCTCTATAAATGACCACAAGTGACTTTTTAAAGATGAAACTTGTGCATTTTAACCTTTACAGGGGGACGCACCTGCCCCTTTACATACAGAGCGTCCAAAGACGCAGCTTTTGTGAACATTGGGTGCGTCCCCGCAGGTAAGGTTGAGAGAACCTGCGTCCCCAGAGATAAATACATTTAGAAAGACTTTCTCTCTTTTTTGGAGTTTGACATGGAGAGCAGAGGCATAAGACTTGCCTAAGAGGGTAGCATGACTGTTGATAGAGTCATCCTAACTGTAAATAGTCATGGTGACATTTTTTAGTGTAACACTCTTTGATATCAATATATATGCAACTATCGATTGATTTCCTACATGTTTTGTCATATTACATATTCATGGCTTAATGTTTCTTGACTTGTTAAGTAGGTTGAATTACAATTTGTCTATTATCACGGTTGTTGTTTTTTTTTGTTTACTTGTTTCAGGTGCTTGAAGAAGGAAGCAAGAGATAGCTGGAGTGAGCAAGCAAGGACATCATCAAACGGGATAAGCGTACTAAGAGGTAGGCCCTCTTAATTGGTTCTAACCTAAGGAAATATTCCATAGAATGTATTTGTTGTGGCTAGAACCATCATTGGGCTAGAGGAATTTGTTTGTGTCTGCACTTATAATTTTACTTCACCACAAATTGGCAACCATATTGGGGAACCAATCCTTTTGTTTGTCTTGGATTTCATGATTACGTGAGAACTTTTCTAGTTCCACTTTTTCCCTTTGGTTCTATTTCTTTTCTCCCGCTTACTGGTCTGAGTTTGAAATTCATAGTAACAGATCTGGTCCCTGTTTAAAAAAAAAAAAAAAAAAATCTTGGCTTCCTCGATCAACACGCTTAATCTGCTAACAGTCACCCTGATCAGTGTTATTTGCTGAGAAACAGTCATGTCGACTAACCTCTGGCACTCGTTTTCAGTTAGGCAGTCGCGCCAATGCCTGTAAGTGAAGATTAGGGTTTGCCCCAAATCTTGGCCAGTGTGTTTTTCTCTCATGATTTCTACCCTGTAAGTTTTTTAGACCGTCTTCTCCTTGACTAGAGAGATTCATTTAGCTTGGTTTGTGTGCTTTCTTGGTTTAGCCCACCCTCTGATGTGTTAAGTCTGGCCTTGTGTGAAGTTCTTTTTTATTTTTTATTTTTTCTTTCAATCCCTCGATCAGCGCTATTTTTGGTCAAACAGTCACGCCGATCAGGCCTATCAGGGATAGTTTTAGCTTGAAAGTCATGTCGGTCATGCCGATCAGCGCTACTTTTGGTCCAAAAGTTGCTCTGGTCTCTGAGTTTAAAAAAAAAAAAAAGCAGAATTTCTCCCATTCCAGTGCCAGTGTATCTTGACCCTCAAACCCTCTTCTTCCTCCCAGAAGTGACTAGGATGCTTTGTTTGCTTCATTTTCAAATGAATGAGTGAAAGAGTCTCATTTGTTCTCTTATTTTGAGTGTCTCTTTTATCATTCCGATCATAGATTACATTGCTTGGTTTGTCTGTTGAAGCATTTATGTGTTTGGTTTGTTCAATTCAGGGAAGAAGGTGCTTGTAGTTTCATTTATCATGCTTTGGATTTGATTGGTGCTTGTTTGTTCAGAATTGTGAAAATTTTCACTAAAGTGCTTTATGTGAAAGATTCATTTTGCATTTTATGAAAAGAAGAACATCATTCTAGTTTACTTAAGCGAAAATATTGCATTAGTAGCGTCATTGAGAAGCTAGAATTGCATCACCGTAAGAATTGGAAATGAAATGAAACTTCTTATGTTGTTAAGAGAAGATTAAATGCATTCAGGACATATATTAGTGAAAGATTTCATTATTCGATTGTTGCATTAATTTTGTGTTCTTTATCCAATTAGTGTTAACTTTCATCGAAGAAAGATCTCTTTTCTCATATAGTTGCATGTAGGAGTTTTGTCAGATGACAGCGGTAAGGCCTTGTAATTGAAACCTAATTAAAGATCAACCGTTAAAATTTATTGAATTAACCTAGGGAAGCATTGAAACTTAACGCTTACATTTAAAGGTCTAGGCTAGAGACGTGTTCTGGCGTCTTAAAACCTAGCAGTTGTTGTTCACTTCGGCACTAGACAGCGCTAGTATGGATTTGTGCTCCCCGTACCATCGAGTATATAATGGGATACCCCTCTAGGCTGCAATTCTTTATCCATAGGAAGCCAAGTCGGCCGCCTTGCAAACGTGATACACCGAACATAGCATTCAGGGAGATTTCCTGCTCGTACTTCTCGGTTCACCGAGAGGTATTTTGCAGTTCACGATTGCCTGGTAATCCTTTTTACCTAGACCATCCAGAGAATTCATTTGATCTTTTTGACTCATTAAACTTAAAAGATCATCCGAGCACTTTTCCTTTCGAGCTCGTTTCAAATCAAAAGTGATAGAGTCACCTTTCGTCCTTTTCTAGACTCGTAAAATATGAAAAGGAAAAGTTTTGTTTCAATGTCTTAAAATTAACTGCCCACGAAAAATTCCTGGTTAAAGTTATCTTCCTTAGTGTTTCTTTAAAAGTCGATTCCAATGGAAACATTAAAAGGGTCTACCAGTCAAGGGTTCCCCTCGTATGGGAATCCTAGTCCTTTTCCTTCTTTTGGAAACGTTGGTGCTCCTTATATGGCAATGTTGTCCCTCCCTGGGTTAACCATTGGTTTACCTGTCTAGTTGTTTTCGACCTCGGTGGTCCCTAGCATCCCAACTCATGTCCAAATGTCTCCTTCATTCAAATCACATCATGATTATTCTAGGGTTGACCCCTCGCCTTCTTCCCCAATTTCTTCATCTTCCCCTTCTACTTCGCCTGGTGAAAGTTTGAAATCTATTAACCAGGAGGCTAAGAATAAGAAGACGAAGAAGAAGAAGTCAGATAAGCGAGAAGCCAACCGTGTAGCTATTTCTCTAAATTCGCCTCCTTTAGACAAACCTTCTAATCCTCCACGAAAGGTAAAATTCCCTTGCAGGCTATGTAAGGGTGACCATCTCCTTCGAGATTGTCCTGGTATTCCTAGAGTCTTAGAGGTATGGTCTCAAAACTTGGATCGACCATCCCCGTCGACCTTTGGAGATCATGTCGATGTTGCATCCTTGGTTAGCGATGGTAAGAAGAAAGGGAAGATTAGATTCCCCTGTAAGTTATGTGAAGGAGAGCATCTTCTTCACCTTTTTCCTCTTATGGATAAAGCTTCCAAAGTTTTGGAAAACCTTGTAGCTCCTCAACCCCAACTTCTTGTTGGTTATTAGAGGCTTTCTTCTAACCCTCACCTAGTTGGTAAAGAGATTGACTTGGATTCATCTCTTTCCCATCTTGCTCTTCCTGAGCATGACTCTCTTGTGTCTGTTCCCGTCCAACCATTGGTCAAAAAGAATGTCGACTTGGCTCTTGCTTCAATTGTTCACTCTGTTCCCAAAGAGAGTAGTGATCATACTGCTCATGTTCTTCTTGTCTCATCATATTCTCATGAATCGAAGAGTGACACTCCCATCCCAGTTGTTTTGGAGAGTCCTTCTCCTATTCATGTACAGCATGGGGGAAATCATATGATTCCCCCACCAAGTAGTTTCGTCATTTCTTTCGATTGGAGTCACTTGACTGCTTTCCGCCTCTCATCTTATCTGCCTTTCCAGATCACATTACAAGCCTATAATATGGCAGTACCTGGCACTATATTAGATGAAGGGGCATTTGTTAGCATCATGTCTTCTACTACTTAGCAAGCTTTGGGTTCCCCACAACTTGTGCCTATCACCCAGAATTTGTTGGCTTTCAACAGAGAAACCAGTCAACCCTTGGGGATCCTTCTGAAGTTCCCTATTACTTTGGGAGGAAAGATTGTCTATATAGACGTGATGGTAGTCCAAGGACCCTTAGATTTCAATCTTCTCCTTGGACGCGACTATGTTTATGTCATGGGAGCTCTTGTTTCTTCGCTTTTCTGTGTGGTTTGTTTTCCAAATGAAGGGAGGATAGTAACCATTGATCAATTGTCATTAATTGGCCACCAGGCACCTCCTTTGCAACCATCATCCCCTATCAGATCTTGTTTGCAAGCAGTACCTTCACCGCCATAGGTCAATTATGTGGCTACCCGTTCCATCTCCACATATGTTGATGATCACGCAGATGGTATAGTACATTATGTGCTAGGGGCACTGGAACCCAATCTGTCTTTGGTACCAAATGACATGTATTCCTCCCAGAGTGTGGTTCTTCTGTCTATTGAAGACCTCTTGGGAGCCATGTCCTCTTATGGGTCATGAACATGGCCATGAGGATAGTTCCTGGTCTTGTGTCAACCTCATTAAAAACTGAAACAAGGAGTCATCGGGATGGTTCCTTGTCTTGTGTTAACCTCGTTAAAAAATGACACAAGGGGTGAGCATAGTTCCTTGTCTTTTGTCAAGTTAGTTAAAAAATGAAACAAGGGTCATGAGGATAGTTCCTAGTCTTGTGTCAACCTCGTTAAAAAATGAAACAAGGGGTGAGGATAGTTCCTCGTCTTATGTTAACCTCGTTAAAAAATTAAACAAGGGATGAGCATAGTTCCTTGTCTTGTGTCAAGCTCGTTAAAAAATGAATCAGGGTGTCCGAGGATATTTCTTTTCTGTATCAACCTCATTAAAAAAATGAAACTGATTTTGAGGGTAGTTCTTTTACTATGTCAATTTCATTAAAAAATGAAACAAATCCCTAGTCCAGATCGAGTCTTTAATTAAGGTCTTATAAGATCCCAGTTGAGTCTTTCATGGATTTTGAAAGTGAACCTTCATTCCATCCACCTAGCTAAATGAAATGAAGCTTGGGGAGCATGTACCTCATTTGAGTCATTATGTCAGGCGCATGCGAATTTATCTTAAGCATAGTTTTTCGTTTCAAGCTTGTGTAAACATGAAATCGAATCCAGGTAGAGTTCTCCATGGTTCAAGCTTGTGAAAAAATGAACCCATGCCCGATTTACATCTTGTGATTGTCATTTTTATTAGTTAATTTCTGCTAGATTAGCCTTAGTTGTTTCATTCCATGGCCACCACCTCTTTGGCCGATCATATGCTTTCACTTGGTTGTTTTTCCTTTCCTGCGGGACCGCAGTGATGAGTGGTTTTATTAGCCAGCATCTTGACCATTACATGTTTTGAGCAGTTCCACCATTGCCGAAACCAGTTACTACCCTTTATACCACTCGTTCCTCCAGGACAAGTCACCTTTAAGCTCTTTTCTGACTCGTAAAAGATGAAAAGATCACCGAGTATTTTTCCTTTTTGACTCGCATAAGAAAATAAAATGGGGGTCCGCTTTCAGCTCTTTTCTGACCCTTTAAAAGCGTTAAGATGGCCTAGTCCTTGTCATTTCGAACTCATTAACATATGCAAAACATTGTTCACCCAGGATGAGTTTACCCCTTTTTCGGGCTAGGATGAACTATTTACGAAAAAGGTACTCCTTGACTAAAATGGTCAAGCGGTTCTCTCAAGTATCATTTTCTACCTTTTCGGGCTCGAGAGACACAAATGTACGAAAAGGGACCATGTGGAGTTTTCTTTTACGTGTATTTTTCAAACTCCCTAAACATGAAAAAGATACTGAGTTACACCTTTGTCGGACTTTGTAAAAGATTAAACGACATCGGATTCATCACCATGATGAACATGCGCTTCTCCTTCCTAGGGCTCGTTAAACTTACTAGGATTCATTCAAGCTTGCGATTAGAAAATAATTGGTGTACCTGCCAGAAATGGTGGTGGAAAATTTGGAAATCTATCAATTGTGTCAGCAGCTCACTCTTGACCGGGTTGGAATATCCTCCTCTGTATCGTTGACTTTCCTGGGTTGGGTCGTTCATTTTTTCCTTCCATTTTTATCTCTGCCATGTCATTATGATCACCGATCCTATGGATTCAAAAGCTACCAAACTTCCAGTTGTGTCACCGATATGTTCAAAAGTTGTCCTTCTGTAGTTACACTTACCTCTGATTCTCTGTATCATCCAAAATCATTTTGCATCCTTTCATCTCTTGTCGATGATGTGGGAAACATTATGGCCCTCCTTCTACACAGGCCTGTCAACTTAAACTCATTATCCAGGAAGTTGACCGAGGGACTCCCTTCTAGTACCTTAGATATTGCATGCCCTAATGGCAAGTTCTCCGCACTCAACAACAAGTTCACATCATTGGCTTTCGATCGAGTGATTTCACAGGTGTTTGACTTCAATTCCTCTATTCACATTCCATGAATTGTGCTAATAGTACCTTGAGGACCATTGTCATTATTAGTGGTTTCTCTCGCGCTTGTTAACAGTTTACATCATTAACTAGTAATCAAGAAACTTTCTAACATGCTCGACGTCAACACATCTACTCACATGTTAGAATTTGTACTTTGATCGGGTTGTGTTGGAGCGCAAGACCCTGGGCTCAAATCACAAAAGTCCAAGATGCGAAGTGATGTGGCATGATTATGTTGATATGCATGTATCTTTCAGATGGATGGATATGACCATACCATGAGTTATCATATGTGATCCTTCTCATTATTGGATGGCTACGACCATACCTTGGTTTCATTATGTTCCTCTTTGAAGGATGGATGCACCCATACCTGGATCCAGTTACATGATCATTCTCTAGATGGTTGCATCCATGCCACGATTCATGTATCATTTGACATAGTTTTCAGTTATGTATATGTATATGTACTTGCTTGCAGGTTTTCTGATGGCAGACTACGGTTCCCTGCACCGATTGATAAAGAATTTCATCCCTCACTCTAGTTCTGCCTTCACGCTTTAGGGGGCATCTGTTACACATCATTTTTTCACTGTCCCTACACTCCCCGTTCCTTGATCCTAGAGGACCTCTACAGTGAACCCCACATGCTTTCCCTTCATGAAGAAACTCCCATTGTGTCCCTCTTTAGGAGCAGATCAATTCCCTTTTGCACCATTTCCCCTGAAATTTCTATTTTTCCCAGTTTACAAGACCGTCGCTAATGACCTTTATCTCCCCCGTGCCGATGTGCAGATATTAGCACTATCCATAACGTTGACTAGAGTGACTGAGCTATGTTCTAGTCATGCCAGTCTTGATATGGAAAGTTTTTTAAATTAGGAGTTGAAGCTTCCAGCTCTAGAAGCTTCATAATGGAAGTATGGTAAATGGTTTGGCCGGATGGGGTTGAGGATGTCAGTTTGGGCTCCTTTCCCCTATAATGATGGAACTACCTCAAGGGATAAGACCTTCTCCCATGAGAAGAGGATCCATCTCCCATCCATTCATCCTATATAAACCTTCCTTTTTCCCAAGCACAAGCTAGTGTTAGGGTTAGAGTGTTAATGTTGTTGTGCTAGTGCTATTTTGGTTTGGAGTAAACAACAAGCTATTCATAATTGTATTTATCTAGTTGTGTGAGGGAAAGGTGTCACTTGGTTTGGAGTGAAGCCTAAAGGGAAGAGCCTTAAAACTATTTTTGGTTAAGGCCATCATGGAATTCTTGTAGAAGTGTGTGGAAACTTGGTCTTGTCAGAGGAGAACCACAACGTCAAGACAATGGTTGTAATCTCTCTTTGATATCAATATATATGCAACTATCGATTGATTTCCTACATGTTTTTTCATCTTACATATTCATGGCTTAATGTTTCTTGACTTGTTAAGTAGGTTGAATTACAATTTGTCTATTATCACGGTTGTTGTTTTTTGTTGTTTACTTGTTTCAAGTGCTTGAAGAAGGAAGCAAGAGATAGTTGGAGCGAGCAAGCAAGGACATCATCAAATGGGATAAGCGTACTAAGAGGTAGGCCCTCTTAATTAGTTCTAACCTAAGGAAATCTTCCATAGAATGTATCTATTGTGGCTAGACCCATCATCAGGCTAGAGGAATTTGTTTGTGTCCGCACTGATAATGTTACTTCACCACACCAACAACTTCTTTAAATTTAGGGAGGCTTGGATCCAAATCTCGAGATCAACTGATCTTCAACTATCACTAGCTTGGCTACCAGTGATCCTCATGACTTAGTTGCTTGCAACTCCGAGCTGATGAAATTTGATTGAGGAATCTTTGAGTGGGTGAGGAGTTAAGGAGGGAGATCCTATCTCCTAGAATCCTTGTCTCATTCGTGTTCCTGCACTAATTAACCAAAATTTTTATCTAGAACCTACAATCAATGCACGTTAGACCACTAGACATGGCATCTCATCTTTACTCTTCTCATTAAGAAAAATATAATTAAAACATGTAAATAATTATGAGAAAAGTTGATTTTAGTAAGTTTGAGGTGCATTAAGGTCCATATAATTTACCCATTGATGAGCCTCATCATCACCCCCTACTAAAAATGTTTCTCATGCTCTGAGCAACTCAAACTGTGTCCACATATTTCATTGCTTTGGTGGCCTCCCTGACATTCTAGGCTTATGTTGTAGTCTCCTCCTCTTGTTGATAAAACCCTGCATTCTTCTCTATCTCCTCCCATTGCTTTCTTTCTTATTCTTCCTTTCTCCCCTTTAACATACCTAAAAGCAATGGTGGATTGAATTTGAATCCAATCTAGTTGACTTTGAGTCTCTGTAATGCTTGCTTATACATTGGGGTTCTTTCTAGTGCATCCCTCATTCTGTCAGGAGAATGATATTCTTTTATCTTTAGGCTGTAGGGTAAGGTGTTCCATCACCTTTGGTAGGCTTGTTGGCTCTCATCCCCTAGTAATCTCAACATGTCATCAAAATGAGTGACTATTTGTTCTTGTACAACAAGGTATCTTGGTGCAAGCTTGGGATCATTGGCAATGAGGTTGTGGGTGCTGATGACAGCCATTGAGTTAGGTTGTTCTGCTCTGATGAAAAGGGGTTCTTCTTCTTCTCTTGCCAATACCCATTTTATTTTTGTAGCTATGGTTTCCTCATGACTCATCCAAAATTCCAAGGCCATTAGTTGTAAGTCCCCTAGCTTTGGATTGGGGTCCCACACATTTAAATCTATTAGATCCAAATTGTGTAGGTAGAATTTGTTAGAAAAATATATATTACAGAGCAATGGAACACATAAAATATTGCAAAAATATAAACACAGAAAACACATAAAACAAGAGAGACACAGATATACTTGGTTCACCCAATTTGGGCTACGTCCACGGAGAAACAACTAGTCCTTCCTTTTATGTTATCTAGCAAAATGAAGAGATACAACCTACAGCAGATCCATTGTAATTCCCTCAAATCCGTTGTAATTCCCTCTTTGCTCTCACACAATCTCCTCTCTCTTTCTCGCTCAGAATACAATTCTACATAGATGCAATAAAATTCCCTCATATATAGTGAGGGGTTGCCTTCTAGGACAAAAAACCCTAAATTAAACATAACTTCTACCATCATATTTCTGCCTAATGAACGGCCCAGATTGACTACGAAATTACAACATTTTACAAGGAAATTTTACATATATTTTTAGCTTCAGGGATATTGCCCCCGATACCCTGCGAGTGTTGGGTGTGGAGCCTGATTATCTTCTGTATTCAAAGCCCGAAAAATATTCACTGCAGGGGGAGTCCAGGGGGGGCGACTGCGACCTTTGGGGAGACCCCCCTAGCGGGGGGTTTCGGGGCCAGCGCCCCCGAAGCTAAGAATAGATGTAAAATTTCCTTGTAAAAGTATAGTAATTTCTAGTCAATCTAAGTCGTTCATTAGGCAGATATCTGACAATAGAAGTTATGTTTAATTTAGGGTTTTTTTTCCCTAGAAGGCAACCCCTCACTATATATGAGGGAATTGTATTGCATCTATGTAGATCTGTATTCTGAGTGAGAAAGAGAGAGGAGATTGAGAGCAAAGACGGTGTTACAACGGATCTGTTGTAGGTTGTATCTCTTCAGTTTGTTGGATAATATAAAAGTAAGGACTGGTTGTTTCTCCGTGGACGTAGCCCAAACTGGGTGAACCATGTATATCTGTGTCTCTCTTGTTTTATGTGTGTTCTGTGTTTATGTTTCTGCAATATTTTATGTGTTCCATTGCTCTGTAATATATAATTTTCTAACAACTGGTATCAAAGCCGAAGGTCCTTTTTTGGCTGACAAACTCACAGGAGAGAAGGAATCCTAGTTCAAGTGGGAGCAATGGCGGAAGATGGTAAGTTTAGGGTCGAGAAATTTAACAGCCAAAACTTCTCGCTATGGAAGATGCAGATGGAAGACTATCTGTATCAGAAATATCTGTACCTACCATTGGGCGGAAAAACAAAGATGCCAACAGGTATGACAGATGAAGAATGGAACCTTCTCAATAGAAAGGCACTCATAACAGTACAGTTGTGCCTCGCATCGTCGATTGCCTTCAATATTTCGAAGGAAACAACGACGGAGGGTTTGATTAAGGCGTTGGCAAAACTATATGAAAAACCCTCGGCCTCAAATAAGGTATTTCTTATGAAGCGTTTATTTAATATGAAGATGTCAGAAGGTGGATCTGTTGCAGACCATTTAAATGATTTTAATACTGTTACAAGTCAGTTAAGTTCTGTAGGGGTAAACTTTGATGATGAAGTTAGAGCTCTGTTATTCTTGTGCTCATTGCCAGAAAGTTGGAATGGTTTAGTAATGGCCATTAGTAACTCTGTTTCTGGATCTAGTACTTTAAAGTTTGATGATGTTGTCGGTGCTATCCTTAGCAAGGAAATGCGACGGAAAAGCTCCAGTGAGACATCGGGTAATGCTTTGAGTGCAGAGTCTAGGGGAATAAAAATGGAAAGAGGAAATAGCTCGGGATATTGCAGTAAATCAAGGAAAGGCAGATCCAAGTCCAGATCGGGGATAGTCTGCTGGAAATGCGGAAAGAAAGGACACCTAAAGAAAGACTGTAGATCTCGGAAGGGAAAAGAAGGAGATGCACAGCAAGAAAACAATCATGAAGCAAATGTGACAGGTGAGGTGTTACAAGATGCTTTGATTCTTTCTTTCCAAAATATTACTGATTCCTGGGTGGTAGATTCAGGGGCCTCATTCCATGCCACACCTGATAAGAAATACTTTCATGACTATGTTCAAGGAGATTTTGGACAAGTCCGTTTCGGTCATGATAAACCCTGTAAAATTGTTGGAATGGTAAGGTTCTTGTAAAACAACAGAATGGAAACCAATGGCTACTAAAGGAGGTAGGGAATGTTCTAGATCTGAAGATTTCAATAGCGCAGTTAGGCGGTGAAGGTTGTGTGACAACTTTCACAGATAAAGCTTGGAAGGTCACCAAAGGAGCCCTGGTAATAGCAAAAGTTGAAAAGGTTGGTACATTGTATTTATGTAATGGTATTTCTAAATCTGTTAATGTTTTGACTTCCAAAGGATCAGATGCAGCATTATGGCATCATAGGCTCAGACACATGAGTGAGAAGGGGTGAAGATCCTTCACTCAAGGAATTTGTTCCCGGGTTTGAAGAATGTTGATTTGGACTTCTGTGAGAATTGCATTTATGGAAAACAGAAGAGAGTCAGATTTCTCAGAGTTGGGAAAGAAAAGAAGAGCGAAAAATTAAAGCTTGTGCATACAGATGTATGGGGACGTGCTCAGGTATCATCTCTCGGTGGCTCTCGTTATTATGTTACTTTTATTGATGATGCAACTAGAATAACCTAGATTTATTGTATTAAGAATAAATATGATGTATTTGATACTTTCAAGAAATGGAAATCTTTGGTTCAGATTGAGACAGGAAAGAAATTGAAGTGTCTCAGATCAGAAAATGGAGGTGAATATTGCAACAACGAGTTTGATAGTGTTGGCATTATGGCTAAAGTGTTGTCCTTGATGGCAACTTATACAGGTGATGGATCACAGTACAACCAGTCAGTAGTAGAGATTGATGATCAGATCTCAAATATTGAAGAAAATAAGGGGTACGCAGGTACACCGTACAAAAGGTGCGGACACGCAGGCATGTCTTAGATAAAGTGCGTACATACACGCAGGTATCCCGTGTAAAAGGTGCGAACACTAGTTCACGCACTTTCATGTAGTGAAAAAGTATTCTCACGTGGGAATCCAATGGTGGACCATAGTATTTAGCCCGACGTATTTGATCCTATGGTTTGGTCAGTGGTATTGTTTTATATTATTATTATTATTATTGAGCCCCATGTTTTTGGGCCCCTTGTTTTGGTTATCTATGGTATTGATCCATGATTTTAGGAAGAGCTTGCCTATATAAAGCAAAGGAGATCATTTGGCTAGACACTTGTGAAATTAGAAGATCTTAAGAGAAGCTAGATCTGAAATTCTTGTAATTGGTTTGTGAGAGAGAGTTGAATCAATATCAAGGAGAAACATGAGAATTACAAGTCGGATCTACTAATGGGTTGATATCTCCTCGGCGCATGTTCAGATCTGTAGATCTGACAGTCTGGGTTATTCTTGAAGTCTTGAAATTATCTATACCCGCAGGTACGCAAGTACAGTGAAAGAAAAGTGCGGAGATACGCAGGCGCAGAAGCGTTGCAGGTGCGCAGATACGCAGGCCCAGAAGCATTGCAGATGCGGAGGTGCGCAGGCAGTTCATTGGACACAGAGTGCAGGTACGCAGGAAGTCCGTGAGGCACAGTGCGTGGGTACGCAGGAAAGCAGTTGGAAACAGTGCGGATGTATGCAGGTGGTCTATGGGTGAAGCTGCGGACTTTTCATGAAATCTATTTAGCTGCCCCTGTTTATTATTGTTGTTTTCTGGGTTTTGAAGTGATGTCTGGTATTATGTTCTGATAATAGCAGTGATTGAGTGAATGATTATGATTAGCTTCAATATTGATAGATGAATGGATCAGGTTCATAATGACTTATCCTTATATGATCTGGTGGACTATATCTTGTTGATAACTCTCATTGTATATGTATTGATCTAGTGATTTGGTGATTCATAAGGTTGTTTGATTATGAGCTTCAATGTTGTTGTTGGGTCCAGTATGAAAATTGGATGAAATGTGGCCTTTCATATTATGTGTTGTGCTTTAGTGTATCCAGTCTGAAAATTGATGAAACATGGTACCTGGAGGAGAAAATATTGTAGGCCAGCACCTACGTACTAGTATCTAAGCTAGTACAAGAGCTAAAGGAAATCTTTGGAGCATTGTAGCAGGTAGCAGCCTGCGTACTAGTAAATGGATCGGCTAGTACAAGAGCAAAGGGGGTTGTAGCTCCTGTACTGGTATAAGACTGCACCAGTACAAAATATTGTAAAAGGATTTTCTTATTAAGAAGAAGATTGAGATGACTTGCAGCAGGTGGTTTTCTCCCGCATTGGGTTTCCACCTTATATCATGGTGTTCATGTGTGTGCCTTATGTGTGATGATCTACTCTATGTTACTGCATCTGTTAACTGATAATATGGTTGATAATGTTCTAATGCACTCATTGAAGATCAATTAACTTAATAATAAGAAGTTGTGGAAGTAGCATATATGAATCTAATTATGGAAATGAAAAATTTTTATTAATGTGATAATACTGATTCACCCCCCCCCCCCCCTCTCAGTATTATTTCCAACAATTGGTATCAGAGTAGGTCCTTTTGGTAGAAGCTTGATCCCTTGAAGGAGATCTGTGGAACAATGGGAAAGAAGCTTAAGAAGAAAGCTCATAAGAAAAGAAGACATCTCAGAGGAACTATGACAGTGGGAGAATCGATTGGGGATTAGGTATAAGAAGCTCTTCAGATTCAGAACCAGATTCAGAATCAGTTCAGAATGAAGATGACCATTCAGGTATGAATTTGCTATCCTCCGATGTTCCAGCTATCTTTTCTTTTGGAAAAGATGAAAGTGATAGTAAGACTACTGAATTTTCTCTTATGGGTGAGCAAGTAAGATATCAAATAGAGGCAGAATTTAACAGGCTGACAAACAAAATTAGTGAATAAGAAAAACTTCTGAACATAAAGAGTGGTGCCCTCAAAGAAGCTGTTACTAGACAAAAAGCTCATCAAGAGTTATGCAAGGAAAAGTATCAAAAGTTGCAGGTTGAAGCAACATCTCTAAGAAATGAAGTCATTGAAAAGAACACAACAATCAAGGAGCTCAGAGATCGATCCAGTTATTATGAAACTCTTGAAGCCACGATCCTCTCACTAAAGGAAGATCTTGAAGAATCAAAGAAGCAGAATGAAGATCTATACCAAGCAATTGAAAAACAAGACAACGAAGTCATCAGCTTAAAATCCCAGCTGGAATGTGCCTTCAGAGTTCGTCAAATGCAGCAGGATCTGAATGAAGAACAAGAAAAGGAGATTCTCAAACTAAGGGAACAAATGGAAGAAGGAAGGAAAGTTGAAGAAGATTTGAAAAAGCAATCTCTTGAAAAGGAAGAACAGCTTCAAGTTGAGGTAAATATCTTGAAAGGTAAATTAGAAGAAAAGGGTAAGCTTTTACGATTTCAAGATAGTTCTAAACTCTTGGATCATATTCTTAGTAGTCAAAGGTCTCCTGCTATAAAGACTGGTCTTGGTTTCCATGAATCTGTTGAAGGTGAATCTAGTTCACAAGGTGAGGCAAGGAACTATCTAAAGTGATCAACGAAGAAATGAAAGATCAATCTCATCATCAACCAAGGAAAGAGATTCCTCAAAGAAAATCCTTTGCTCCTCCTATGAATAATGTTGAATGTTATGTATGTCATAATCTTGGACATGTTGCAGCTAGATGTAGGAGAAGAAGGGTTCAAGACCATTATACAGAAAGATCATCACATTCAAGGTACTTTAATGGATATTGCTTTGCTTGCAATATGTATGGTCATAAAGCTGTTGACTGTTACAGGAGGAATATGAAACATGTAAGATGTTATGCATGTAACAAGCTTGGACATATAGCAAAGGAATGCAGGAACAAAGCACAGACATCACACCAAAAGAAGAAAACATCATCACGCTTGAAGATATGGAGGAAAAAGGAAGTACAGTCAGAAAAAGGCGGCACAGCACAACGTACAGACATACCAGAATCAGAGGGAGCTAAAAGTACAAAACTTCAGTGTCCTGAATCTCATATGCAAACTCCATAAAGGGAAGTCGCATATATACGTGAGTTGGATACTGCACAATCGCGTATATGATTGTTTGAAGAAAGGCAGTAGGGAAAGTGAAGTTGGAAGTGAGTCTATGAAGTATGATCTCTCGAGCACAAGATCAGATCTGTGTATCTGACTGTCAGAGGCACCTTGGAGGACCATTTAATTGGGTCCTAATCAGAGGTACGCAGATGATTCTCTGTGAAAGTGCGGGCGTACGCAGCAAAGCAGAAGTTCCTTTACGGAGGAACGCAGGTGATACACAGTGAAAGTGCGAGGATACGCAGCGAAGGCACAGTCCCAGTGCGTAGGTACGCAGAGCGATAGAGGTTCAGGTGCGGAGGCACAGTGAAAGTACGCGGCGCTACAGAAGCCGCAGGTGCGTAGATACGCGGCGCGATAGCATCTGAGGGTGCGTGGCCACAGTAGTAGTACGCGGCGTGATTGAAGAAACAGGTGCGTAGGTACGCGCTGTAGTAAAAGGCTCTCTGCGGGTATACGCAGAAACACAGAAAGTCAAGTGCGGGGATACGCAGAGGAGCGGAAGGTGAAGTGCGGAGCCACGCAGGCCATATAATGAGAAACTGCGGATCTGTCTTAAGGCATTTATTAGCTGACTTTTCTTGTTGATAAGATCTGACAGAAGGCACAAGTTTAGGGGGAGCATATGCTCTTAATGCATTGTTGGCATTATGGTTAATAGTCCTCGGATTCCTATTGTTCTTGGCACATATTTGGATGAGGATTGTTGGCTAGACTCATGAATGATTGGAGACATGATGAGTTCTTACTTATATAGGTTGTCTCGTACACATGTGGATTGGTGCATATACTCCCAATTGATGATACTTGGTTCATGCAGATCTGGATGGCTATGGTGTTTCTCACATATGTTAGAATGAGAATGATTTTGTTCTAAAGGATGAGTTGATGCGGACATACCTTGATGATTCTTGCACTAATACAAGTTGCTGGTGACAGATGCTATGGAGCAGATCATTCAATGTTGTTGCTGATGTTTATCATGATGTTTGTCATGTATATCATTCGATGTAAAAGTCATATCAAGTCTCATGATGTAATAGTGTATCTATTATAGTCATTTGATGAGATCTCTTCAGGTCATGTAACGGCCTATGTTGGTTTCCCCACTATGCCTGGGATGAATGATGTTATTCTTTTATGTTATCATATGTAAACTTTTGGTATATCACCATTGTGATGGGAGATAGATGTATGTATGAGTCTTTGGTGATAGGAAGGTCTTTTATGATATATAGAGTCATGTTCTTCTTGTAGAACATCTTTTTGCAGACCTTGCTTACAGTCAGGGGGAGCTTGAGCATGAATAGTGCTATAGCAGAATAGACATTTCAGCTTGTTCTCAAAAAGAGCATGATCAGATTGGTGCACCATGGCATATACAAAGGGGGAGCTCATTCAGAGACTTCAGCAGATCTGTTTTATAGTCAAGAGGAGCATGTTCTTAGGGGGAGCAAAACCCTTTGCCCTTGATGTCAAAGGGGGAGAGTGATTTGGTGTTGTTAACCATCAAGTCCAAAGGGGGAGATTGTTGGCATTATGATGCATGTGTTGTACTTGATGGCAACCCTCTCATAGAAGATCATCTCACTTGTATACATTCAGATGAATCCACAGAAGAGATATCAGATATGACAAAATACATGGATGTAGGACAACTCAAAGGGATCAGATGACAGTTCACAAGTAAGATTTGCCATCAAGTCCAAAGGGGGAGATTGTTGGCATTATGGCTAAAGTGTTGTCCTTGATGGAAACTTATACAGGTGATGGATCACAGTACAACCAGTCAGTAGCAGAGATTGATGATCAGCTCTCAAATATTGAAGAAAATAAGGGGTACGCAGGTACACCGTACAAAAGGTGCGGACACGCAGGCATGTCTTAGATAAAGTGCGTACATACACGCAGGTATCCCGTGTAAAAGGTGCGGACCCTAGTTCACGCACTTTCATGCAGTGAAAAAGTATTCTCACGTGGGAATCCAATGGTGGACCATAGTATTTAGCCCGACATATTTGATCCTATGGTTTGGTCAGTGGTATTGTTTTATATTATTATTATTATTATTATTGAGCCCCATGTTTTTGGGCCCCTTGTTTTGGTTATCTATGGTATTGATCCATGATTTTAGGAAGAGCTTGCCTATATAAAGCAAAGGAGATCATTTGGCTAGACACTTGTGAAATTAGAAGATCTTAAGAGAAGCTAGATCTGAAATTCTTGTAATCGGTTTGTGAGAGAGAGTTGAATCAATATCAAGGAGAAACATGAGAATTACAAGTCGAATCTACTAATGGGTTGATATCTCCTCAGCGCATGTTCAGATCTGTAGATCTGACAGTCTGGGTTATTCTTGAAGTCTTGAAATTATCTATACCCGCAGGTACGCAAGTACAGTGAAAGAAAAGTGCGGAGATACGCAGGCGCAGAAGCGTTGCAGGTGCGCAGATACGCAGGCCCAGAAGCGCTACAGATGCGGAGGTGCGCAGGCAGTTCATTGGATGCAAAGCGCAGGTATGCAGGAAGTCCGTGAGGCATAGTGCGTGGGTACGCAGGAACGCAGTTGGAAACAGTGCGGATGTACGCAGGTGGTCTATGGGTGAAGCTGCAGACTTTTCATGAAATCTATGTAGCTGCCCCTATTTATTATTGTTGTGTTCTGGGTTTTGAAGTGATGTCTGGTATTATGTTCTGATAACAACAGTGATTGAGTGAATGATTATGATTAGCTTCAGTATTGATAGATGAATGGATCAGGTTCATAATGACTTATCCTTATATGATCTGGTGGACTAGATCTGGTTGACAACTCTCATTGTATATGTATTGATCTAGTGATTGGGTGATTCAGAAGGTTGTTTGATTATGAGCTTCAATGTTGTTGTTGGGTCCAGTATGAAAATTGGATGAAATGTGGCCTTTCAGATTATGTGTTGTGCTTCAGTGTATCCAGTCTAAAAATTGATGAAACGTGGTACCTGGAGGAGAAAAGATTGTAGGCCATCACCTACGTACTAGTATCTAAGCTAGTACAAGAGCTAAAGGAAATCTTTGGAGCATTGTAGCAGGTAGCAGCCTGCGTACTAGTAAATGGATCAGCTAGTACAAGAGCAAAGGGGGTTGTAGCTCCCGTACTGGTATAAGACTGCACCAGTACAAAATATTGTAAAAGGATTTTCTTATTAAGAAGAAGATTGAGATGACTTGCAGCAGGTGGTTTTCTCCCGCATTGGGTTTCCACCTTATATCATGGTGTTCATGTGTGTGCCTTATGTGTGATGATCTACTCTATGTTACTGCATCTGTTAACTGATAATATGGTTGATAATGTTCTAATGCACTCATTGAAGATCAATTAACTTAATAATAAGAAGTTGTGGAAGTAGCATATATGAATCTGATTATGGAAATGAAAAAGTTTTATTAATGTGATAATACTGATTCACCCCCCCCCCCCCTCTCAGTATTATTTCCAACAAATAGGTATTGTTCAGAGCATGGAATTCATAAAGAGAAGACAGTTCCAAGAACACCACAAGAAAATGGTGTGTTAGAAAGGATGAACAGAACAATCATGGAGCATGCAAGGTGCATGAGATTGCATGCAGGATTGCCTTTACAATTTTGGGCAGATGTTGTAGATATTGTTGTTTATCTAAAAAACGGAAGGCCTTCAAGTTCCCTGGATGGTGGTGTTCCAAAAGAAGCATGGATAGGTAAAAAGGTAAACTACTCTTTTTTAAAGCCTTTTGGTTGTGAGGCCTTTGTCCATATTAATAAAGAAAATAGAACAAAGCTTGAGGCAAAATCAAAGAAATGTACCTTTATTGGATATGGTGTTAATGATTTTGGTTATCGCTTATATGATTATGAAAATCACAAAATCATTAGGAGCAGAGATGTAATATTCAATGAAAAGGTCTTGTATAAGAATTAGTTGGAAGAAAAGAAACAGGAAAAAGAAAACAAGGAATACACAGTTCTTGATGAGATCACTGAAAAAGTAAAGGTGCCTGAAAATAATAATAATCAACAACCACAACAATAGCAACCACCACAATAGCAACAGGCACCCCAAACACCTGAAAGTGGTGTTAGAAGATCTACCAGGATAAGTAGACCCCCTGAATGATACTCTCCTTCATTATATTATTTATTGTTGACTGAATCTGGTGAACCCGAATGTTATGAAGAGGCAATGCAGGTTGGAAGAAAAAAGAAGTGGGACCTAACCATGGAAGAAGAGATGGACTCTGTTATCTCAAAATCAAGCCCTGGAAGGCTGCAGACCAGGAAGACTTCAAGTAACTATTTCAAACCAATCTTTTAGCTAAGGCTTAGCCTCCTCAGCCTGAGAGGGCTCTCTCAAAGGGTTAATGATTTAGATTAAAGATATGAATAGATGGCTAACTCTATGGTTTGTAATTGTATATGTTTATAGGTTGAAAGATGAAGGCTGGCTACCATTGGGCTATGGAGTCAAAGTATGTTTCAGTACCACAACAAGATCAGCTTAACATGAAGTCAGGGCATTCAGCATTTGAATATTCAGAACATACACTCATATGGAACCACACAGTTTATAGATGCATACAGGAAATCAGAGCACATTCAGTGAATTCTGAGTGATTATACATACATACCACTGTAAACAAAACTAAGGAAAGGACAACACACATTCTGAATATAAGAAATCCTTCATGAATCCTGAGTAGTGAAGCCAAAGCATTCTACCTAGCATGGAAGTCAAGGCATTATAGAGTTCGAGTGTAGAAATGACAATACAAAACAGTGAAACATAGTAAGTTTATCTATGAAGGAAGTCAGAGTATCAGTGATGAGTTCTGAGTATCATAAGTAAACACCACTGCAATGTAAGTATTGGAAGATGCCATCATAACAAGAACATACAAGAACTCTTCATGAATCTTGAGTTGTCTAAGTAGAAATCTGCATTAGGTTAAAAATATACACAGTCTGCACATAAAGCAGCAGCTGAGCCAAAAAGTCTCCAACCCTTTGCTAATTCGACCTCTTGCTCTATATAAAGAATTTACAATTAGTATTCCATCATCCCTCATCAAGAGAATTCGAATTTGCCATCAGTGACACCTATTCTAACCATAAAACAAACCATTAATTAGAACTAGCTGTTAACTAGGAGTGCTAGTGACCTAATACAACTAGGAGTGTAACTCCTTATTATGATTACAACAACCTTATCTAAAAATTTAAAGCATTATTTGACACCTAACACTCCATGAAGTCGAATTTGATGAAGCCTCCCACGTGGTCACCCAACTGCTGATGACAAACCCTAGAAATTAGGGAACATGTTTCCCTGTTTTTAGGTTTAGATCCTTGAAAATTGCAGAGCCTTTATCTCTTCATCCATGACACATTTTACGAAACTGAAGGAGGTTTTTGTAGCCCATGTTGTCTAGAACAAAAACCTCTCCTGGTTTTTTAAAAAATTCCTCCAGCTGTTCAGAATCTGTCCTTGAAAAACACGTGTCAAACAGGAAACTGTCCCTTGCTCTGTTCTGGCTGAAAAATAGGTCTTGGGACAGAGGTCATAACTTCTCGTAAAAAATGTATTTGGAAAAACTGAAGGAGGTTTTTGTGAACCAATCCGTGCTTAAAAAAAACCTCTCTTTTTTTTTTGAAACACTTTTCCTACCGCCAAGAATGCGTCTTTGAAAAATAGGTGTAAAACAGAGAAATAAGCTTGTAGAAAACTGCACCTACAGCAGTTTCGTAGCGCAAGTTTGGTCCTTCATTTCTCCCAGATCATAATGGATTTGAAGAAAGTGGAAGAGGTTTTTGTACTTTAGTATCTTATGAATAAAAACCTCTTTCAATTTTCAGAGATGAGTTTTCAACTGCTCAGAAACTCTTCTGGAAGTTGACTAGTAAAAACAGGGAAACAAAACTCCTCCTTTTTAGAGTTTCATTCTTATGTTCATCTTCGAATCCTTCTGCTGACCATGTTGTCTCTTTAACCACATGAAATGCATTAAATCAACCATATACCCTGCTCAAATACTTGTGCTAAGACAAAAATTCTTTAATGGCGCCTGGAGCATTATGAATCAATACTAACTATGAGATAATGACCATTTTCATAACATAGAGTTTAGAGTTCATGAATGTCCTTCCTGTCCTTGTTTTGCCTTTGCTTGATGTTTATACCTTGTAAGTAATCCCTTTCAGCTGCCCATCCTCAAAAATATATCCTTTTGTCTTACAAAAATGATCCATCAAATCACAATATGCAGCTACAGCAGTTTCGTAGCGCGCTACAAAACTGTTGTGCATTAGGCATCACTTACAGCAGTTTCGCAGCGCGCTACGAAACTGCTGTGTAATTTCAAAACACAGCTTTAAGACCAAAATTTAACCTTTTTGAGTCTTTCTTTTTCTTGAAATGGCTTTCTCCACATGTCATGAAGCTTGTTCAAAACTGAATATAATAAACACCATTCTTCAAGGAAAACTTTCAAAATGTAATCTATATCAAAATTTAGGATTACCTTACATGCCTTGCTTGAGCCTTCAAAGAACTCTGATGTATGCTGACCCTGAGTTTTCCAAGTGCTTCTTATGCATGAAAGGAGTATGAGAATAACCAAGACCAATTCTCCCTTACCTTACCCTTTTCCTTTGAAATCTTTTCAGTGATAACAGACTTCTTAATGCATAACCAGACTTGGGACTTCGTCAGGTTGCCTGCGGGTAAAACTACATTGCAGAATAAATGGGTTTATAGGCTGAAGGAAGAAGATGGAGGAAAACAGAGGTACAAAGCTAGACTTGTGGTGAAGCGGTTTGCACAGAAGAAAGGTATTGATTTTGATGAAATATTTTCTCCTGTTGTTAAAATGACTTCAATCAGAACTATTCTAAGTCTAGTAGCAGCTGAAGATTTGCATCTTGAGAAGTTAGATGTAAAGACAACCTTTCTCTATGGGGATTTGGAGGAAGAGATATATATGCAGCAGCCACAAGGATATGAGGTAAAAGGGAAGGAGAAACTAGTGTGCAGGTTGAAGAAGAGCTTGTATGGCTTAAAACAAACTCCAAGGCAGTGGTATCTAAAATTTGACAAGTTTATGTCTGAACAAGGTTATACTAGATGTCACTTTGATCATTGTGTCATTCTGAAAAAGCAAAATGATGGTAGCTATATTATATTGTTATTGTATGTAGATGACATGCTTTTTGCAAGGTCTAACATGCAAGAAATAAATGTGCTCAAAAGAAAATTGGCAAATTCATTTTCAATGAAGGATTTGGGAGCTGCAAAACAAATCCTTGGTATGAGAATAACTAGAGACAGGGAAAATCGCAAACTAACATTGTCTCAGAATGAGTACATACAAAAGGTGTTGAAAAGATTTAATATGCACAATGCAGAACTAGTTAGTACACATTTTGCTAGCCATTTTAAACTTAGTAAGGAAATGTGCCCAAAGACCCAAGAAGACATGGATTATATGTCTAAAGTTCCATATGCATCGGCAGTTGGAAGCTTAATGTATGCAATGGTCTGCACAAGGCCTGATATTGCACATGCAGTGGGAGTTGTAAGTAGTTACATGAACAATCCAGGAAAGGAACATTGGATGGCAGTGAAATGGATTCTCAGATATTTGAAATGTACCACAAATCAAGCATTATGCTTTGGTGGTTCAAACATTTCTCTACAAGGATATGTTGATGCAGATATGGCAGGTGACAGAGATAACATGAGGAGCACTACAGGATATGTATCTACTTTATGTGGAACAGCTGTCAGTTGGGTTTCAAAATTCCAAAGTGTTGTTGCACTTTCAACAACAGAAGTAGAGTATGTTGTTGATACAGAGGCTAGTAAAGAAATGATTTGGTTACAAAGGTTTATGGGTGAATTGAGTAAGGAGCATGATATGGGCACGTTATACAGTGATAGCCAAAGTGCCATTCATCTTTCAAAGAACTCAACATTTCTTTCTAGGATTAAATACATGCAGCTCAAGTACCATTTCATACGATCAGTGTTGGAAGATGGAGAGTTGAAACTGGAAAAGATACACACTAGCCAGAATCCTGCAGATATGCTAACAAAAGTTGTAACTAGGGAGAAACTGAGAATATGCTCAGTTTCAATTGGTCTTCAAGTATGATGAAGAAGATGAGAAACAACCAGGTCCAAAGAGGAGTCATTTTCCAGCAAATGAAGCAGTGGTGGAGTTCCTATAATCAATTTCCAAGTGGGAGATTGTTGGGTGTGGAGCCTAATTATCTTCTGTATTCAAAGGTATCGCCACATTGGACCCCAGTTCGAAATGGGGCGGCAACGCCCCTGAAAAATATTTGCTGCAAGGGGGGTCCAAGGGGGGGTGACTGCAACCTTTGGGAAGCCCCCCCTGGTGGGGGGTTTCGGGGGGCAGCGCCCCCGAAGCTAAGAATAGATGTAAAATTGCCTTGTAAAAGTATAGTAATTTCTAGTCAATCTGGGTCATTCATTAGGTGGAGATCTGACGATAGAAGTTATGTTTAATTTAGGGTTTTTTTGCCCTAGAAGGTAACCCCTCACTACATATGATGGAATTGTATTGCGTCTATGTAGATTTGTATTCTGAGTGAGAAAGAGAGAGGAGATTGAGAGCGAAGAGGGTGTTACAACAGATCTACTTTAGGTTGTATCTCTTCAATTTTCTGGATAATATAAAAGGAAGGACTAGTTGTTTCTCCGTGGACATAGCCCAAATTGGGTGAACCACGTATATCTATGTCTCTCTTGTTTTATGCGTTTTCTGTGTTTATATTTCTGCAATATTTTATGTGTTCCATTGCTCTGTAATATATAATTTTCTAACAACTGGTATCAGAGCTGAAGGTCCTTTTTTGGCTAACAAACTCGCAAGAGAGAAGGGTTCCTGGTTCGAGTGGGAGCAACGGCGGAAGATGGTAAGTTTAGGGTCGAGAAATTTAACGACCAAAACTTCTCGCTATGGAAGATGTAGATGGAAGATTATATGTATCAAAAATATCTGTACCTACCATTGGGCGGAAAAACAAAGATGCCAACAAGTATGACAGATGAAGAATGGAACCTTCTCGATAGAAAGGCACAGAACAGTACGGTTGTGCCTTGCAACGTTGGTTGCCTTCAACATTGCGAAGGAAACAACGATGGAGGGTTTGATTAAGGCATTGGCGAAACTATATGAAAAACCCTCGACCTCAAATAAGGTATTTCTTATGAAGAGTTTATTTAAAATGAAGATGTCGGAAGGTGGATCTGTTGCAGACCATTTAAATGATTTTAATACTGTTACAAGTCAGTTAAGTTCTGTAGGGGTAAACTTTGATGATGAAGTTAGAGCTTTGTTATTCTGTGCTCATTGCCAGAAAGTTGGAATGGTTTAGTAATGGCCATTAGTAACTCTGTTTCTGTATCTAGTACTTTAAAGTTTGATGATGTTGTCAGTGCTATCCTTAGCAAGGAAATGTGACGGAAAAGCTCCGGTGAGACATCGGGTAATGCTTTGAGTGCAGAGTCTAGGGGAAGAATAATGGAAAGAGGAAAGAGTTCAGGATATCACAGTAAATCAAGGAAGGGTGGATCCAAGTCTAGATCTGGGATAGTCTGCTAGAAATGCGGAAAGAAAGGACACCTAAAGAAAGACTGTAGATCTCAGAAGGGAAAAGAAGGAGATGCACAGCAAGAAAACAATCATGAAGCAAATGTGACAAGTGAGGTGTTACAAGATGCTTTGATTCTTTCTTTCAAAAATATTACTGATTCCTGGGTGGTAGATTCAGGGGCCTCATTCCATGCCACACCTGATAAGAAATACTTTCATGACTATGTTCAAGGATACTTTCACAAGTCCGTTTGGGTGATGATAAACCCTGTAAAATTGTTCGAATGGGTAAGGTTCTTGTAAAATAGCAGAATGGAAACCAATGGCTACTAAAGGAGGTAAGGCATGTTCCAAATCTGAAGAAAAATCTTATTGCAACAGGGCAGTTAGGCGGTGAAGGTGTGTGACAACTTTCACAGATAAAGCTTGGAAGATCACCACAGGAGCCCTGGTAATAGAAAATGGCGAAAAGGTTACACTGTATTTATGCAATGGTATTTCTAACTCTGTTAATGATTTAACTTCCAAAGAAGAAAATGCAACATTATGGCATCATAGGCTCAGACACATGAGTGAGAAGGGGATGAAGATCCTTCACTCAAGGAATTTTTTGCCGAGTTTGAAGAATGTTGATTTGGACCTCTGTGAGAATTGCATTTATGGAAAACAGAAGAGAGTCAGATTTCTCAGAGTTGGGAAAGAAAAGAAGAGCGAAAAATTAGAGCTTGTGCATACATATGTATGGGGACCTACTCAGGTATCATCTCTCAGTGGCTCTCGTTATTATGTTACTTTTATTGATGATGCAACTAGAAAAACTTGGATTTATTGTATTAAGAATAAATCTGATGTATTTGATACTTTCAAGAAATGGAAAGCTTTGGTTGAGATTGAGACAGGAAAGAAATTGAAGTGTCTCAGATTAGACAATGGAGGTGAATATTGCAGCAACGAGTTTGATAGGTACTGTTCAGAGCATGGAATTTGTAGAGAGAAGATAGTGCCAAGAACACCACAAGAAAATGGTGTGTCAGAAAGGATGAACAGAACAATCATGGAGCGTGCAAGGTGCATGAGATTGCATGCAGGATTGCCTTTACAATTTTGGGCAGATGTTGTAGATACTGTTGTTTATCTAATAAACAGAGGGCCTTCAAGTTCCCTGGATGGTGGTGTTCTAGAGGAAGCATGGATAGGTAAAAAGGTAAACTACTCTTTTTTAAAGCCTTTTGGTTGTGAGGCCTTTGTCCATATTAATAAAGAAAATAGAACAAAGCTTGAGGCAAAATCAAAGAAATGTACCTTTATTGGATATGGTGTTAATGATTTTGGTTATCGCTTACATGACTATGAAAATCACAAAATCATTAGGAGCAGAGATGTAATATTCAATGAAAAGGTCTTGTATAAGAATCAGTTGGAAGAAAAGAAACAGGAAAAAGAAAACAAGGAATACACAGTTCTTGATGAGATCACTGAAAAAGTAAAGGTGCCTGAAAATAATAATAATCAACAACCACAATAATAGCAACCACCACAACAGCAACAGGCACCCCAAACACCTGAAAGTGGTGTTAGAAGATCTACCAGGATAAGTAGACCCCATGAACGATACTCTCCTTCATTATATTATTTATTGTTGACTGATTCTAGTGAACCCGAATGCTATGAAGAGGCAATGCAGGTTGAAAGCAAAAAGAAGTGGGAGCTAGCCATTGAAGAAGAGATGGACTCCTTAATGCATAACCAGACTTGGGACTTAGTCAGGTTGCCTGCAGGTAAAACTACATTGCAGAATAAATGGGTTTACAGGCTAAAGGAAGAAGATGGAGGAAAACAGAGGTACAAAGCTAGACTTGTGGTGAAGGGGTTTGCAAAGAAGAAAAGTATTGATTTTGATGAAATATTTTCTCCTGTTGTTAAAATGACTTCAATCGGAACTATTCTAAGTCTAGTAGCAGCTAAAGATTTGCATCTTGAGTAGTTAGATGTAAAGACAGCCTTTCTCCATGGGGATTTGGAGGAAGAGATATATATGTAGCAGCCACAAGGATATGAGGTAAAAGGGAAGGAGAAACTAGTGTGCAGGTTGAAGAAGAGCTTGTATGGCTTAAAACAGGCTCCAAGACAGTGGTATCTAAAATTTGACAAGTTTATGTCTGAACAAGGTTATACTAGATGTCACTCTGATCATTGTGTCATTCTGAAAAAGCAAAATGATGGAAGCTATATTATATTGTTATTGTATGTAGATGACATGCTTTTTGCAAGGTCTAACATGCAGGAAATAAATGTGCTCAAAAGAAAATTAGCAAATTCATTTGCAATGAAGAATTTGGGAGCTGCAAAACAAATCTTTGGTATGAGAATAACTAGAGACAGGAAAAATCGCAAACTAACGTTGTCTCAGAATGAGTACATACAAAACGTGTTGAAAAGATTTAATATGCACAATGCAAAACCAGTTAGTACACCTTTTGCTAGCCATTTTAAACTTAGTAAGGAAATGTGCCCAAATACATAAGAAGACATGGATTATATGTCTAAAGTTCCATATGCATCAGCAGTTGGAAGCTTAATGTATGCAATGGTTTGCACAAGGCCTGATATTGCACATGCAGTGGCAGTTGTAAGCAGGTACATGAACAATCCAGGAAAGGAACATTGGATGGCAGTGAAATGGATTCTTAGATATTTGAAAGGTACCACAAATCAAGCATTATGCTTTGGTGGTTCAAACATTTCTCTACAAGGATATGTTGATGCAGATATGGCAGGTGACAGAGATAACAGGAGCAGTACAGGATATGTATTTACTATATGTGGAACAGTTGTCAGTTGGGTTTCAAAAATCCAAAGTGTTGTTGCACTTTCAACAACAGAAGCAGAGTATGTTTCTGATACAGAGGCTAGTAAAGAAATGATTTGGTTACAAAGGTTTATGGGTGAATTGGGTAAGGAGCATGATCTGGGCACGTTATATAGTGATAGCCAAAGTGCCATTCATCTTGCAAAGAACTCAGCATTTCATTCTAGGACTAAACACATACAGCTCAAGTACCATTTCATACGATCAGTGTTGGAATATGGAGAGTTGAAGCTGGAAAAGATACACACTAGCCAGAATCCTGCAGATATGCTAACAAAAGTTGTAACCAGGGAGAAACTGAGAATATGCTCAGTTTCAATTGGTCTTCAAATATGATGAAGAAGATGAGAAACAGTCAGTTCCAAAGAGGAGTCATTGTCCAGCAAATGAAGCTGCAGTGGAGTTGTTATAATCAGTTTCCAAGTGGGAGATAGTTGGGTGTGGAGCCTAATTATCTTATGTATTCAAAGGTATCGCCACATTGGTCCCCAGTTCGAAATGGGGCAGCAATGCCCCCGAAAAATATTTGCTGCAAGGGGGGTCCGGGGGGGTGGCTACAACCTTTGGGGAGCCTCCCCCTGGTGGGGGGTTCCGGGGGCAGCGCCCCCGAAGCTAAGAATAGATGCAAAATTGCCTTGTAAAAGTATAGTAATTTCTAGTCAATCTAGGTTGTTCATTAGGCAGAGATCTGACGATAGAAGTTATGTTTAATTTAGGGTTTTTTTTGCCCTAGAAGGCAACCCCTCACTATATATGATGGAATTGTATTGCATCTATGTAGATCTGTATTTTGAGTGAGAAAGAGAGAGGAGATTGAGAGAAAAGAGGGTGTTACAACGGATCTGTTGTAGGTTGTATCTCTTCAGTTTGCTGGATAATATAAAAGGAAGGACTGGTTGTTTCTCCGTGGACGTAGCCTAAACTGGGTGAACCATGTATATCTGTGTCTCTCTTGTTTTATGTGTTTTCTATGTTTACATTTCTTCAATATTTTATGTGTTCCATTGCTCTGTAATATATAATTTCATAACAGCCAAAGGAGTGGCTCCAAATAATTGTCATCGCCCCCCCTGGACCCCCCTGGCGGCGCATATAACAGGCGGTGTTGCCGCCACAATACGAACTGGGGTCCAATGTGACGATACCTCTAAATAAAGAAGATAATCAGGGTCAACACCCAACAGAATTCAGATATCTTTGTTCTATCCTCCAGGGTGCTTTGATCACAGAGGTCAATGAACTGCCTGTAGTCTTGGAAAGGCATAGTTCCTCTTTGTGCTAGGGTTTTTATCTGAAACTGCAGCCATTGTTATTTGAGATATAAGGCATATTATTTTGCTGGCATCCTGCATTGAATTACCTCCATGGATAGACTTTCCATAGTTGACAATTTGCCTTCCTTTTCCTGTAGCTACTTTCTTATTCATATGTTCACAACCTCTAATTGAGATTTCACCATTTTTTCCATGTCTCTTATGCTACTTAATTCTCTGCCCATTTCTTGCAGCTTCTCTTGCATGTGGCCTACATCCTCCACCCCTTTTGATTTAGAAATTTGCATCCACCGATGTGTCCTTGCTCTCTCTTTTTCAAGTTCAAAGAATAGAGGAATGGAAATTTTTTGTGGGATCACCCTACCCCCTTCAATGAATCTGTAGTAGGAGTTGAGATTTGGCTATGGGATAGGCTCCTTCAGCTCCTGGGACTCTCCCTCTATTGTTTCTTGAGTAATTTCTACCTCTTTTCCTTCCCTTTTCCCTTGCAGCCTTTCCTGATCTTTTTTCTGTTTTTCCTGTAGTTTTGACAGCGTTTCCTGTAGGACTATTTTTTCTTCCTGTAGTTATATCTTTGTTTCTTGTAGGAGACCTTTCCCTTTTTGTGAAGGGGTCAAAGGTTGTTTAACTTGTTTTGTTGAGGCTGACCTGGTGACAGGTCTCCTAACATAGGTGATTGGTGACCTAGGAGAAGCTTGTTTTGATGTTTCTTCTTCTTCCTTCTTCTCTAGAGGGACTACTTCCTCTTGTTCTTTTAGTGGGCACTCTTCCTTATTTTGAAGTAAAGGGGAGTTTGCCTTTGTCTCTTTCCCTTTGATTTGATAGGTGTACTTAGGGCAATTAAAGCATTTGTTGCCTCCTTCTTTGTAGGCTCTAGAGACACCCTTGGTGATTCCTCTTCTTCCCTACTCTGTTTTTCATAATTTTGTTCATCCTTTTGTACTTCATCCTTTGTCTCATCTATTTATGCCTCCTCTTTTTCATGCTCTTTTTCTTCTTCTCCCTCACTAGAAGTAGGGCTTCTATCATACTCAATGGCTTGAATTTCATCTTCTTCCTTCATGTCTGCAAATGTTGACCATGTAATAGGGATTCTCAAATTGTTTAGAGCATCTTCCAGGATGAGTTTGATCAACCCATGATGTGCTAGTTGCTGATGTTTCCCTTCTTGTACCTTGATGCTCATGTCTATTATTGATTGTAACAAAAAGTAAGGTACACTAAGTCTGTTATGAGGAGGTGTCTCCCCTCCAAATATTAGCTCATGGAGGAGTCTAAAATGGTACCCATACACTACACTATATCTACCTTCACAGGAAATATACTTGATGATGTGATAAATTACTTCATTCCAAGGATATGGAATGATTTCCCTTCTAACCCCATTTTTGTCTTCAATTGGTTCTTCTCCTTCCAAGAAAAATCCCTTCTTGGCAAGAGTGTTGTTATTTTTTTCCTCTTTTCTCCACTGCAATCCTAGGGAGAGTGTAGTTATCTTGCCAATACTCTCAGGGGTAGTTGTTACTGACAAACCCCTCACTACAGTAGTGACACTAGCTCTAGCTAGAGGTATGAGTGACATTGCAAATTCCCTAGCCACATCATCATCGTATCCCCTCAGTAGCTCAAAGAACCCCATCCATTGATGCCTTGTAAAGGTTTGTATCATAGGAGGATGCTAGTGTATTGTGGTTGTGCTTGTGGGCTCTCTTTTTTTGAACCCCCATCATATTTTTCTGACAATTTATTATCTGAATGAGGTTTGGGTGGCTATAGTTTAAGAACTTTTGTAGGTGATGAGGGTTAAGAGTTTACCCTTCATTAAATTTCACATAAATCTGTCTATCTCTATGTGTACTGCAAAAACTTAAAATAAATGAGGATTTCTTCCCTTTTGTTTTCTCCCTACAAATGAAAAACACAGAAGGTATGGCATCTACCTTCCTTTTCTCTGCTTTGGTGATGATAATTCTTGAATTGATGGCCCTCGGTATCCACCTACAACACAAAGTGATAATTCTCCCCGTATCCTGTAGCTTTCCTGTAGTTTCCTGTAGGTGCTCTTATTTCCTGTCCGTGGGGTTTGAGGGGGGCGGGTATCCCCCCTCGGGAAAAAAAAAAAAAAAAAAAAATATATATATATATATATATATATAGATAGATAGATAGATAGTTGGACCCTATATTAGGTTGGGAGAACCTACCTATGGTTTTCGGTCCATGGTTTTGGACGCAATGGGTTTCGGTCCATGGTATTGGATGCTTCAGCATGTATATATATGTATTGTAACATTGAAAGGAATATAATGAAAAATCAAGCTGGTAGTCCCGGTTTTGGGATCCAAGGGAAAATCTCTATGTATATGTGTTTTATGTGTTATGCTCTCGCATTGTTTATTTTCTTTGTTTTAGAATTCGTATGCAAGTAATTTCTGTACAGGGTTAAAACCTACACTTATTTCCTATAGGTGTTGATTGTTTCCTATAGGTGCTCATTGCAGGGAGGCCGAGAGTAATTTTATCCTTTGATGACTCCTCGAGGTTACCTCCACCTTCAGATTGTCGAAATAACCAATACTTCACATTGGATTAAGTGGTTATTTATATTTGTGGATGATTTCGTTGGGTGATGTGCTGGCTGGCTGAGTATGAATACCTCCTTTTGGACTGTTGGTCCCACTACAAGTTCATCCTACCACCTTTCCTCGTAATCATCTCTCGCTTCTATTCACCGTAACTTAACCACTTTTTCCATTCATTCCTTTTTTTATGTGACCTTGCCACGTGTGCAGTTGACTAACCCTTTACTCTTCGTTATCGGACTAAGGGTGGCCAAGTTAATTGGCCACCTTATAAAATCAACTTCCTACATATTCCTACAGTTTAATCATATTCGTACCTATGAGGTAGTATTGGTGAGATGACATACCTGTTGGTCCTTTGCCTTGCTAATGCATGCTGGAGAGTGGTGTCAATTTGTTGTTCTTGACCTAGTTTCATATTCTCAACTATTTTTTATTCTTTTGCTAATGGTTTGTTTCTTTGATAATGTATAGGTGTTGGCTTTTGTTGCTGCTGGGATCTGGAGGAGCTCCCTTATTCCTGTAGTCATTTTGTTGAAAGTGGGTTGGAGTTGTTGTGGTACTTTTTGTGGAATAGGCTACTACAGGATTTCCTACAGGATGTCCTATAGCTGCCTTTTTCTTGAATCTCTGCATATTTTCTCTTCTCTGAAGTTGAATGGGTATTGGAATGAGTGGAAGGTTGTGGTTATGGAGTGGCAGGTGAGGTAGGATATTGTTGGCATGCCCCTTTTTGATGTTCTTTTCTCTTTCTTACTTTTTCATATTTTCTAACTTGATTTTTTTTCTGATGGCCACAGGGGTGACATGTTCATGAAGGATTTTGGCTAAGGTGTGGTGAAGTCAATGGATCTTTTCATATTCCATAACAGGCATGTATCACCATTTTTCCATTGGACTTCCATTCCTGTACTTTTTCAAGACCTCATGTAATACCTACAGGAAACTCCTGTAGTAATTACAGGAAATCCTATAGAAAACACAGAATTGCTTGGAATTGGAATTTGGAGTTGAGTATGGATGGAAGAACATGGGGATTATGGAGGAGATGAAATGGATGAAGGAAAAAATAGTGTGTTTTAGGGCTTGCTTCCCTCTATATCTTGTGCTTATCATCTTCTTGCAAACCTGCAAAAATAGAATTGTTATGAGTGGCAGGTGTGAGGTCCTTGCCATTATTTTTGTATGTTTTTTCTTTATTTTTTTTTCCTTTTTTTTTAAAGACAACTAGGTTGCCTCGAAGGAGGTTTTCATCCTTGTTGCCTGCCCTGGGTGCCTCAAAAGAGGTTTTCACCCAGAGATCTTTATTTTATTTTATTTTATTTTATTCTCTTTTTTTTAATACTCTTGGGCTGCCTTCAAGAGGTTTTCAACCCAAAATTTGGACTTAGGTGCCTCATGGAGGTTTTCACCTGGATCTCTTTATTTATTTATTTTTTCTTTCTAAAGACCTGGAGAGGTGGAAGTCGAGACTCCTTCAATCACCATCACTACCTTGCTGATGCTACTGATGATTTCCTGCTTTGATAAGGGATTTTTGTAGACTTTTAGCCTGTACCCATTGACAAGAAAAGGGATATCTTCTACATCGATGGTTCTTATTTGAACAACGCCATTATCATGGAACTATTATATCACATATGGTCCCAACCATCTGGTCATTAACTTACCTTTGAAATCTTTATACCGGGAGTCATACAACAAGGCCCAATCGCCTTCTTGAAACAGTTTGTCCTTGATATATTTGTCATGCCAGATTTTCCTTTCTACTTGAGTCACTTTTGTATGCAGGAGGGCCTGCATCCTAAATTCATCTAACACATTCAATTAAAGCAATATTTCTTTTTGTGCTAGTTGGACCCAATTTTTTTCTCTGCTCATACACTTTTCATACTATTTTTTGCCATGTTTTAACCTAAAGTTGAACTCTTTTCATGTCATTTTGACCTCCTTGTGCCTGGACTATACCTAATTCCCATCCAAGATAAAAGCATTACAAATGTTGTTGTTTTAGCTATTTTGATGATCAATATTAGGTAGTTGAATGTGTGCTTGTTTGTTTACTAATCATTATGGATGATAGATGTGAAGATTGCTCTCACTGGGACCCAGGACTTCTGCATCAAAAGATAATTTTGCACTCAAAGAAGGAACTGCAGTTAAGGCAACAATCCAAAATTGCACTCTAGGAAATTACACTTGAATATTTGCTCTTAAGGATGAGCAAGATGGCCTACGTGACCTCATCGAATTAAACGAGGAAGATCAATGTTTTTTTATGCATAGCCAACTTTCAGCGTCCAAAACAGAATTTGGCCTTATCATTTAGATCTTGTATAGAAAACTGTTGGTTGCTAAGCCTTGATTAGAATGGAAATCTGATTGGCATCTCCATGATTTGATTTTTACTAATTGTAATATGTAAACTGGATTATAAATCATGTATAAACAATGTAGAATGGGATAGACACATGCATACAGACTGAGGAATCTAAACTTTGTTATTTTACAATTGTTCTACTGAGATTTATCAATGGAAATGATCTTTGCCTTGGTTTTGTGTTGAAGAAGAAATCGTGATTGCAAGAGTTGTAAATGTTTGATATAGTTATCTCATCCCCTTCATTTTACTGTGAGTTTTATACCTGGTAGTGGTAAGGGCCCACCACCACTGGAAAATTTAATCTCGTAGTTAGTAGTTGATTTGATTGATTTAAGTTTTAATTCATTTCTCTGAATTTTTCTGAAAAGAATTTAAATCTAGTTTCCATCGTTTGATTGATTGTGTTAATTTGTTTCCAAAGCTTCTGAATTCATTTTGTTTACATAACAATATCCTGGCATTCTGGCATATCTTGCTTTGGTCTCTGAGTGAGCTAATTTTCATAAGGTTGGATTTGGTTATATGGTGAATGAGTAGATTAATTAGAATTTACAGTTGATTGGATTGTGCATTCACTACAAGTTGATCTCAACAAAAACGCATTCCTTTGATTTATTTTTAGGCACTCTCTGTTTTTAAAACGAATTAACGGTGAATGTAATGACCTCTGTTCACTTCGCCTTCGACCCAGCATTTTTATAGCTTCGATTCTTTGCTTCTAATCCAAAACGCTTTTCAGAGCCTCTACGTGATTGTTCCATCTCTTGTTACATAGCATTGTTGCCCAATCGTAGGCACAACCCAAACCACAAGCCTGTACACATGCCTTTCTGAGTGAATTACACAACGATCATCTCAATTCCTCCATAAAAGTCCGATTACAAATACTTATCTGAACTCAAGAAATACTGAATGAATGTTGTGTGTGAGGTTTATGCAACAAGAGAATTAGAATTCACAGTGTGGAGTATCGACTGATCGATCTCATAATATCATTGAAACTTAACATAAAAATCCTAGAACTGTCAATTGAACTTGGTTTTATAATGATTGGGATGATTGAGTTGCTGAGATAGTTAATTCCACTCTCTATTTTCCATTCATAACTTGCAAACAAGTAGAGCATGTGTTAAGCATTAAAAATTGATTTCCAGAATAGAGTTGAAGAATAGTTAGTTACTGGAGGATCGCTTCTCTCTTTGATTGATTGGATCAGGTAGAAGATTACTTTTAACTCAAATTTCTATTGTTTTGAAATAGAGTATAGGTTTGGAGTGACATAGGTTTATCAGTTTGAAGACAAGCTTTCATTTGTTTGATAAGAAGAGTTGGCATCTCATTTAGTTAAGTTTTCCTTTCATGATGATTGAATGCTAGAAGATTGTATTTTGTTAAGCGAGGGTTTGATAGCAGATTGAAAGTTATTGTGTCCTCTTAATTTCAGGCATAGGATTTAGATTTGTACGTAGTCAAATAAGCAAGATGATTGAAATAGGTTTTTAGTTAGAAATTCTTCTGAGTTGCGCCCAAGAGTGAATCTTATCACATAGTCCTAAATATTTGAAGTTACCTTTGAAAAGTTTAGTTTCAAGTCTACTTGCCTTTCAAACATGCTTGAAGTAGATTAGAATTTGCAACTTTTCATTCAAGAGTAGCATAGGTAACAGAATTAGGGTTTCTTAGGGTTTTCATGGGATTTGAGTTATTTGATAAAGTATTTTAATCAGAAGTTTTTGCTTAGCATATATCTTGTGATTCAGAGTGGGATTTCATTTAAGTATAATAGTTTTAAAGTACAAATTCATTAAGAGTTTCAAAGTTAAAATTTGATTATTGTTTCTGCTTGCTAGAATTTGACAAATTGTGTGCTAGATTTAGCTAAATCATTTTATAAAGGAAACCATTAAAACTATGACCAAGAACTGAATTTAGAAAGTGCATTACAACTCATGTCTATGAGCTCAGATTGACATATAGATGCAGGAGAATTAATACACCCTTTAAAACTCTTATCAGTGCCCTTGTGACATCTAGATCCAATTGTGTTTCCATCCTTAAGGTGTTGTATTCAAATTCAATGGAAAGAAGGGCTTTCTTCCCATAAACCAGTTAATAAGGAGTGAAGCCTGTGATGGTATTCCAAGTAGTATTGTAGGTCCAGGTGGCCTCCACCAATCTGTTTGCCCAATCCTTTCTGCTACTAATTGCTTTGGTCAAAATGCTTTCCAATGCATGGTTGGTGACTTCTACTTTCCCATTAGCTTGTGGGTGGTAAGGAGTGTTGGTGTTTAAGTGTGAATACCTATTCAACTCTTTTACACATTAATTTATCAATCTGGGTGCGTAATTTGTTTCAAGGCAACGCGCAAAATATATGCAAGTAGCAATGCCACAATCAGTCACTAATCTTAGATTCAGCAACAAAGTTAATGAAAGATTCACTGTGACAGGAATTAAGAATAAATTGAAGAACCATAAAAAGAATTCACAGAAATTAACTAAAATATTGTAAGAGCAATCAAATCAACTCAACACGTATGAAATAACAACACACAAAAATAACACAACACCTGATTAGAAGAGTGGGCCCAACTCTCCGACCAGGGCTGCGATGGATTCACAGCTTACAGAAAGAACAACAAAGTAACTTGCATTTGATTAACTTAACATTCTTATGTTACAATATCAATCTCTTGCATGGCTAACCTCGATTCATAGCATTGAAACCCTTATTATACAATACACAGAGAAAACTATTTCGCAAGATGGCAGTTAATGTTCTATCATTATACATGTTATGAAACCAGCCAATACAATTTTTACAACGGCCAATATGATACTAGAAACTCAGAATTTGCTTCTGTGTTTTGCACCCGTAACCTTTGACCACCAGATTTGCAGAAATGGCAAGATTAGTAACTTGCATAGGCAAATTCTTCATAGCTATTACTTCATTAATTAAACATTTCGTGAAAGTAATGGACCTAACAATACAATTATTACAATGGCTAATTAGTTGTCGAGAGAAACACAAGAAAGGTCTAGAACAGGCCTTGAATTTGTTATGTTGTTATAGCGCTTGCCAATATGATACTAGAAACTCAGAATTTGCTTCTTTATTTTGCACCCATAACCTTTGACCACCAGATTTCCAGAAATGGCAAGATTAGTAACTCGCATAGGCAAATTCTCCATAACTATTAGTTCATTAATTAAACATTTTGTGAAAGCAATGGACCTAACAATACAATTGTTACAACGGCCAATTAGTTGTCGAGAGAAACACAAGAAAGGTCTGGAACAGGCCTCGAATTTGTTATGTTGTTACAGCGCTTGCCAATATGATACTAGAAACTCAAAATTTGCTTTTGTGTTTTGCACCCGTAACCTTTAACCACCAGATTTGCAGAAATGGCAAGATTAGTAACTCGCATAGGCAAATTCTCCATAACTATTACTTCATTAATTAAACATTTCTTGAAAGCAATCAAAGAGGGTTTACCTTATGTATTTAGGGCGATTAGTGAAATTAAATGATACAAAGGAGTGAGAGAGAGTAAAAATGGAGGGAAAGAGTATGCAAGTTTGGCACCCAACATCTCCCCCCAACTGGTCTTTCTACATGTCCTCATGCAGCTCGCAGCCAAATGAGAGGAAATTGAAACCTCAACCCCATCCATTGGACCCCATAGGTCTGAATGCATGCAACAAAATGTGGCACCCTTTCTAATGCTCATGTAAAATTGGGTGCCCCAAAAGACTCCCAGTTTCTGACAGTTGATGACGACCTCATCCATCTTCTTTGGCAACTATCAAGGGCTTCATCCTGAAAAGTGACTATCTATCTGACATAGAGGTTAGTACACCATCTCTGTGTTTCCAACATCCATTCCTTAGACCCCTCGATCTCTAGAAAGGTATAGTGCTTGCTATAAATATTCACTGACTAGCCATTCTCCCCCCTTATTATCAGTGGCTTTGTAGCTTTATTTCCTTCAAAAGTATCATAAGACTTCCTCCATTTAACCTAGTTAATGGTGTAGGAGGTAAAGGCTCTCAGGTTCACATCTCCCACAAATGGAACTGGGTTGAAGCTCTCGTCATCCTTTAGGAAATAACCATGCATGTAGAGCTCACACATCAAATGTTGGTTCACGATATCATGGATTCTTATAATACGCAGGAATTGTATTGGGTCCTCGATCTCGTGGTTGATCTCTTTGTAGATGCTTTCTAGGCAAAAGAAAAAGAACTGTTCCTAAAGAAACAAAGCGTAACTATGGGCAGGAAGTCGACAGGCCATTACCTACTATGCTAGGGTAAACATATGTTCTTTATCTGCCTTCAATACATGTATCTGCCCTTCTAAACCCCTTATCTTTTTCTATTGTTTCTCTTGCTTCTGTTTTTATTTATCCAGCTAATATATATACTCGGTGACAATCGCAGCAGCCCGTTCTGAAACCTTTGTTGTCTCCTTCTTTTTTGCATTCACGGCAGATTGCCATTTCTAAATTTCAATCGCTAAGAATAATTCTCGGGCCTCAAGCAATTGTTCTATAGGACCAATCTGTGTAGCAGCAGAGGTTGTGGGAACATCTTCGGCCTATACATCTACCGAGGAGACCTCGACCTTGGGCCTTACAGCCTTCCATTTATATTTCTTTAACTGCATGGTCTCTCCAAACTGAAGTTGATACCTCTCCTTGAGAGGTGGTCTTCTCCTCTCACACTGTTCCACCCACTCTTATTTAATAGTAAATTCATTTCCCAGCCCCGCAACTGGTTCAGGAGGTGGTGGATTATCTTTCGAGGCATCGGCTGGTTCCCTCATCAAGTCTTCCTTACTTGGTTTCCTGTCCTCGAGAGAACTTTCCTCCTCAAATTGTCTTAATTCAGGAATTTCTGTCAGCTGAATAGTGCCTTCAACAATTGCCTCTTGCTCCAATCCAGCTATCAAAATTCCTTCCTCGACCTGTTCTTTAGGAGGCCCCTACTGGGAATGCTCAAGTAATGCGCCAACAATGGCTATGCCCTCCTTTGGGTTGACATACTTTAATATAGGAGGAACAGCAAATTCATCTGTGGAATCTCGGGAGGAACGAACCTTCCTTGCTCCTCTTCATTATGGCCCGAAACAGAGAATGGGGAATATCCTCTGCTTTGTTGATACCGGTCCTGCCTGCTACTTCTTATTTTATTTCTTCTTCACCTTCATCCCTCAATTGGGCTGAGCCTTCATCGTGTGGTGCCTCTCTTCATGTGGTCAACGCTGGTTCTTGTGGAACAACGTCAACCTCAGGATCCACCTCTTCCACAATTTCTTGTCATGACTGAGTTTGTGGTGGTTCTTTTGTAGCACCCCCACTCATTTCAACATCCACGTTTATTTGGGCAAGTGGTGCTGGCCCTGGTGTAACAGCATCACTTGCAAACTCTTTGACCGAAACTTCCTCTCCTTGTGCTTCATTAATAATAGTTGTTTCCTGCAAAACAGCATCAACTTCATCCATTTCCTTTGTAGCCCCATCGATAGATTCCACGGGCGAGGTTGGTTCTTGTGTGACAGCCTCAACTGTATCACCAATCGTCTCCTCGACTTCCATTTCTACAATAATAGGTTCCACAAATGGGGTTGTTTCTTGTGTGACAGCCTCGACTGTGTCACCAACTGCTTCTTCCACTTCCATCTCTGTACTAACGGGTTTCACATCTTCTTCCACTTCCATTTCTGTATTAACCGGTTCCATAGCTGGGGGTGGTTCTTGTGTGACAGCCTCGATTGTATTACCAACCACCTCTTCCACTTCCATTTCCATTTTTTCATTAACAGGTTCCATGGCCGGGGCTGATTCTTGTGTGATAGCCTCGATTGTGTTACCAACTGCTTCTTACTCTTCCATTTCCATTTCTTCTGGTTCCTCTTCTTCTTTCTCCATTTCCTCAGGCTCCTCTCCTTCTTCTCTTGTTGTATCAGCAGGAGATGTTGGTTCTTCCTTGAGCTCTACTTCCTCTCTTGTTGTACCAGCAGGAGATGTTGGTTCTTCCTCGAGCTCTTCTTCCTCTCCTGTTGTACCAGTAGGAGATGTTGATTCTTTCTCGGGCTCTTCTTCCTCTCCTGCTGTACCAACAAAATATGTTGGTTCTTCCTCGGGCTCTTCTTCCTCTTTAGCAGCTATAACAGCTGCCACTTCCTCCTCCATCATCTTGAGGAATTGCACCCAAGGTACTTGCAATTGGTTCACTGCATGCATGACCAGCAATCGAATCAGTCCGTGATTTGTGAGGACCGCTAGCACTTGGCGTGAGCGCCGAGTGGACTGCGCCATGAGTTGAAGGCTCTTCATCAAGAAGAAAGTCATGTTCAGAGAATGAACTTGTGCTTGTGGAAATCGAAGGTGGGCTAGAATTTTGAAGTGGTATTTGAACAGGGTGGTAAATCGCCCCTTGCAGGTTATATATTTTATAACAAAGCCTGCTACTTCACCCCATGGATGCGGCAAGGACTTATGGTCAGACCCCCTTCCCTTCAGAACAACGCTTTCTCTAGCCTGCAAAAATAATTCCAGGAACTCAGGAAGTGGAGCCTTCCTTGAGAACCACTTATGCCCCAACTGTATTAGCCCACTGACTTCTGCAATGGCCTCCTCTGTGATAGGGATTTCTAATCCTCTAACCCATGAGCAATTCTCATCCAAATTCATTGTGAATTCCACCGTGATCCCCTCGTCAAACCCCTGTAGTATGTTGAAATAAACATCCCATCCTGCCTCTACAAAGACCCGCCACACATCTGCATTGTTGCGGACCGGGTTTGTATCCCTAGGTTTGTGACGCACAGCCAGTCCAACCCTCCTGTAGAAACTATAATAGCACTTTGGACGCAGCAGACCGTTGGGAGAAGTGATAGCGACCAACTTCTTACAATAATAGCATGGTAAAAAAATGAATAAGGTGGAATGACGACAAAAAGGTGGGTGATTTCTCTGGAAATGAAGAGAATCATGGGGATGCGGTGAATGGTATGATAATTACTATGTATTAAATGAAAAGGTACATATTTCAAATCCTGACGCATACCAATGATTATGCGAAATAATGATGGAGATCATGGAGTGTACCATTGCACAAGTTTTAATGATGGTAGCAGTTCAATCATCAGTGCGGTTTGAATTGCGCCATTGTTTAATTATGACGGCACCCCCCCAACTTATAAATAGTTGTCCGCACTATGTCAATGTCTTGTCCATGGAATATTTAATTAAATTCTTAAAAGTCAATGGAGACGTACCTGGCAACCTACCTGACAATTGGCAGAGTAGCGACAAAGTAATAGCATCGGTGGAGTAACAACAATGGCAAATTAACAGCAACCGAGGAGTAACAGCACCCAATGAGTAACAACATCGGTGGAGTAACATCAACCGAGGAGTAACAGCACCCAATACTTAGAAAATTTTCTAGAGTAACAACAACGAGTAACAGCACCCAATACTTAGAAAATTTCTAGGAGTAACAGCAACGAGTAACAACACCCAATACTTAGAAAATTTTCAAGAGTAACAGCAACGAGTAATAAAACCTAAGGAGTAACAGCAACCAATACTTAGAAAATTTCCAGGAGCAACAGCAATGAGTAACAACACCCAAGGAGTAATAGCACCCAATACTTAGAAAAATTTCAAGAGTAACAGCAACGAGTAACAACACTCAAGGAGTAACAGCACCCAATACTTAGAAATTTTCTCAAGAAGATTAGTATTAGTGGAGTGATTGTCCCAATTACTCAAGAAATGTTTTAGCTCCTCCTTGGTAGTAACAAAATTATATATATATATATATATATATATATATATATATATATATATATATATATATATATATATATATATATATATATATATATATATATATATCTATATATATATCTTTAATTTAAGGGTGCAGAGGAGGTATCTTCTGCACCAACAACCTTCAATCCAGATTTTTAGAGAGATGTTTGATGAAGGCTTCTCTGGAGGCTGGGCGATGGTAGAGTCTAAGTTGATGTCCATTTACAATGAAAGAAACATGGGAATCATTGATTGTAACCAATCTGACAGTCCCATTATCAAATACTGCATCAATATTGTATGGTCCCAACCATCACGAACGAAACTTTCCTTTAAAATCCTTAAAGTGGGAATCATACAGTAATGCCCAATCCCCTCTGTGAAACACCTTATTTTTAATAAATTTATCATTCCATTTTTCTCTCTGCTGTTGTATGGTAGTAGTTCTCTAGGAATCCATTAAACAAATTTCGTCCAGCTCATTCAGCTGCTCTAGCCGGTGTTTCTGGGCTTCTGAAAGATCCAATCCAACTTCCAAAGCTGTTCTGAGCGTACTGATTTCAAATTCTACCGGGAAAAATGGGGATTTTCCATAGACAAGTTCAAGTGGTGAAAATCATGTCATGTTCCGCCATGTTGTTCTATACACCCAAGGAGCTTCAGGATGTTTTTCAGCCCAATCCCGACGATGATTTGCCACGGTCTTGGTGAGGATGTTTTCCAATACTTTGTTTTTGTTATCCACTTGGCCATTCGCCTGAGGATGATATGGGGTTGTTATCCTATGTTTGATTCCATATTTTTTCATAAGCTTTCCTATCATGTGTGATGTGAACTGTGCTCCTCCATCTGAAATTATCCCTCTCAGAGTACCATACATGGCAAATATTTCTTCAAATAGAAAGTTTGAGACAACCTGCTCTGTTTCTTTTGCTACAGCCCTGGCTTCCACCCACTTTGTCACATAATCTGTGCAGACTAAAATGTGGACTTTCTGATTTGAAGGTGGTTTAAATGGACCCACAAAATCGATGGCCCATCTTTCAAAAGTCTCAAGAACTACCTATGGCTGTAATGGAATTTTGCCTGAGCGACCAGGCTTACCCATCCGTTGGCAGCTATCGCATCTTCAAACATAGTTTCGTGCATCGCTGAAAATAGATGGCCAATAATATCCCATCTGTAACACCTTGTGGCCGATTCTTTTGTCTGCAAAATGCCCCCCACAAGGGCCATTATGAGCAGCTCTCAAAACCTCATAGATGTTACTTTCTGCTACACAACGACGGATCTACTAATCACCCCCTGTCTAAAAGGGATTTCCTGATATCCATGAGTAATGGGCACTATGATGAATAATCCTTTGTTGTTCCCTGTATGACAAATGCTTAGGTACTTTTCCTGTAGCCAAATACTTAGCAATATCTACATACCAAGGCATATTAGTAGAAATTGCAAATAAATGTTCATTCGGAAAGCTATATTCTATAGGTTCTCCTTCATTATCAGCATTTAATCTAGACAGAAAATCAGCAACTATGTTATCCTTGTCTGGTTTATCTATGATGGTGATATCAAATTCCTGAAGTAATAACAACCACCTTGTTATATGCCCAAGAGTTACAGATTTTTTATCAAATACCTAATTGTTGCGTGGTCAGTGTGCACAAAAGTAGGATACCCAGTAATATAGTGTCGAAATTTATTAACAACATAGATAACAACCAAGAACTATTTCTCTGTTACCGTATAGTTTAACTAAGCAAGCATTAAATTCTTGCTGACGTAATAGACCACATACGGCTTCTTCTCCTCTTGTTGTCCCAACTCTGCCCCCACAGTCGTTTGAGAGGCATCTGCATAGTTATGAAACGGAAGTTCCCAGTTGGGACCGCGTAAGATTGGAGCTTGGTAGATTATTTCCTTAATATTTTCAAAAGCTACTTCACAATCATCTGTCCATAAAAATTCTACATCTTTAGTTAACAGCTAAAAAAGTGGAAATGCAATTTTAAAAAAATTTCTATAAAACGCCTATAGTAGCCAGCACAACCAATAAAACTACGTACCTGAGTCGGTGTCTTAGGTACAAGAAAATGCAGAATTACCTTTACCTTGGCAAGATCAACTTGTATCCTAGCAGCTAAAAGTAAATGTCCTAGCACTACTCCCTCTTCTCTCATCATATGAAATTTTATTGTACTCAGAGAAACATGCATTTGTTTACACCTTTTAAGAACTTTCTCCAAGTTTGCCAATCCTTCTTCGAATGACCCCCATATGGCGTGAAATCATCCATGTAAATTTCAACATTGTCATTGAGTAAATCAGAAAAAATCCCTAATAGTGCCCTCTGAAAGGTGGCAGGCGCATTACAAAGACCAAACAGAAGAACTCGGTAAGCGAATGTCCCCCAAGGGCATGTAAAGGTAGTCTTGTATTGATCCTCAGGAGCTATTTGGATTTGGTTATACCCACTAAACTCATCCAAGAAAGAGAAGAACTTCTTTCCAGCCAGAATATCAAGGACTTGGTCGATAAATGGCAGAGGAAAATGATGTTTCAGGGTTGCTTTATTCAGCTCCCTATAGTCTACACAAATCCGCCATTTACCATTTTTTTTAGGAACAATGACTAGCGGGGATACCCATTGACTATCCGAGATTGGGTAAATAAATCCTAAATCCAATAACTTCTGAAGCTCCTCCTTGATAATGTTCTTCAAGGCAAGGTTCATCCTTCTTTGAGGTTGTCTTACAAGTCAACAATATTCTTTAATGTAGATATGATGAGTACACAAAGCGGCAGGGATACCTTTCATATCAGTATAATCCCAGGCGAAAGCTTCTTTCCATTCTCAAAGGATCTAAAGAGTTGTTCTGTCTGGGCCGGTGAAAGATTTGGGTTGATATTCAATGTCTTCCTTGGCTCAATCTCCACCGGTATGTTGTCAGAAAGTGTTGTTACAGGTATGTCTTCACCTTTAATTTCCAATCCGATAGTTTCCTATATCTCACAGCTCATGACTGATTCCAAAAACTGTCGAGTTGGATCTGCAACAGCATGAGGGATGCTAATGAAAGTGCTAATAGTATCATCCTCTATCGCATTTTTAAAGTAGAGGGCTTGCCCCATAGTAAGCACTGGCTGAAGTTCTTGCTGTTAAATTTCGATCCAATCAAGGACAAAGAGTTTTGCTTGGGCTTTTTTTGCGAGCTAGGTTTTGCAGGGGGATAAAGAATAATATTTTTTGTATTTTCCAAATTAGAATTTATCATGTTTCCTGATCGACATTTGTTATAGACATAATCAGTTGCAAGCCACGGCCGTCCTAAAATAAGGGGATGACCACCAGCTGGGGACTGCATATGCAAGACTAGGAGATCAACAGGGTAGCACCAAGGGTCCACTGAAATTGTTATGTCTTCCAATTTCCCTATCGGTCTAATTGTAGATCTGTCAGCTAATTCTAAGACTGTAGGGGTTGGCTTGAGGTCACGCAACCCCAGTGTAAGCTTGGTTTTGTAAGTTATTACATTAATTGTAGCGCCCAAATCTACCAGTACATTCGGAATATCTACTCCATTAATCTGAACTCTTAGAATTGGGTTCCCAAGATCCCCATATTTTACAGGCATAGCCTTTCCCAGCACAATGTCTGATAGTCTTTCCATAACATGAATTGTAAGCAGACCTTTTGTTTTATTCCCAGGTCTCTTGGAACAATATTCTCTGATAGTTTTAGCATAAATAGGTACATCTTTCATAGCCTGAAGTAGGGGGATTTTGACAAACAAATTCTGCAATTCTCCTAAAAGATCAAATTCTGATTGAGGGACTGGTTTACTCAAGGCTAATCATTCTAGATAAGGAGGATTGGTTTGACAAGCCTAAGTAATAGTCAAATGAGAAGGAGAATGTTCTACAGATGGTTGGGTTGTCTCATCCCTGATGAATTGAGACAAAGGATTCTCATCATCAAGATGTTCAATGATAACGGGCGATGTAGGAGCATTTACTACCTGACCAGATCGTAGATTTATCTCACTAAACCTTGCGGTAGAAATGTTGTACGAAGGAAGGTTGAGGGTGTCTGCTTGCTAAGCACCCTTATTGTTTGGATTTGGGTTTGGCTGAATAGGAAGTTGAGGCCGGAGAGGAGGATTATTGGAGGGGACGTTAGAGGGCAGTTGTAACTGTTGTTGTTGTGTAGGTTGAGGAAATTGAGCAGCAGGGGGAATAGGACTATGCCAACTTTGAGACCATGAAGAACTTGAATTAGGTTGAGGACACCATGGTTTCCAAGGTGGGTATTGATAATACTGAGCCCAAAAAGGAACTGACTGCGGATTCATGTTATAATATTGAAAAGGATCATGAGACATACCTAGATTTAGGCCTGATGACCGTGGCTACCATGGTTTCTTGGACCCCATAAAGCATAGTTGATATGGTTCTTCATTTGTTCCCTGAAATACTACTTTAAATGTTGGAAACAATGGACATGCACCGGTGGAGTGGTTCTGCTTACAGATAGAACATGTTCCTATACTGTCTAGTGGACACTCCTTCAATGGGTGTTTCTTTCTACACCATGGGCAAAAAATAGCCATCGTTCTTTCCAACTCCAACTGCTTTTGCTTTGTCTGTAATGTGTCCATCTGGGAGGATAATGTACTTAGGATATCAGTTTTCAAATTATCCAGCAAGTTCCCAATTTCTGCTTTTGTGATTCCCCCGCTTGATGCTTTGAAAGTTTGAATTCCTTGTTTATTCATTATAAATCCTCTTGAACATTGAATACAAAGTTCACAGATGGTTTCAAATTCTTCCTTAGGTATATATCCTTTTCCCACTATGTTTAATAGCTCCAAAGACTCTTCCCTCAGGGCCTGGAGAAAAATAATTTTCAAAATATCCTTATCCAGGTCACTATGGCCAGACCTCTGGAGAGTGTACTTAAAGTGCTCTACACAGTCCTCCATATTTTCATCCTCCTTCTGCATAAACTTGAAAATTTCTTCCTTAATGTCCTGGGATTTACAATAATCTTGATATTTCTCCAGGAAGGTCTTCTTCATCTCATCCCAAGTAGAAATGGTTTTCCCTCCTAAACCCATGAACCATCGCAACGTTGTCCCTTTTAATGTAGCAGGAAAAAATTTCAACTTTTGAGCATCATTGACATAGTCATACCCTCTGCAAACGATATCAAACTTGAACAGGAAAGTGTCTAGATCCTCTGTGGAAATTCCATGGAATTTTGGCAGTGCGGTCAGTGGAATAGGCTTCATTGGTGCATCACCCGTAATTTCCCCGATTGGGAAATCAATTGAAGATGTTATGGGTGCCATAAATATCCTCCAATACTCGCTTGGAACTTCAACAGGTTATTGTTGTGTAACAAATGGTGGTTGTGAATATTTTACAGCACTCCCCTGATCATGAGGTGAAGAGAATCCTTTGAAGCTTCCTTCTTCAATCCTTGAGTGGATTTCTTCTTTTGACCCTCTACTGCTATCTCCTCCCTGTTTGATACCAGAGGAAGTGTCTTTGCTTTCTCTGATACCCTATTTCCTGTTTCTCCTACAGCTGTTGAAAGGGATACTTCCACCTCTGGAGGTTGTATAGGTTGTTCCAAATAATTTCCTTTGGATCTTGTGGGAACCCTCACCCTAGCAGCAGCTCGCAAAGAGACTTCTAATGCAGCTTTTGTAATAATTTCTCGAATATAGGTATTCCTCCGCAAATCATTCCTTCCTTTCCTTTTGGGTACTCCTCTACCCCTCTTATTTGAACCCTTGTTCATACATTTATTTGAAAGAAAACATTAAAAATTTTCACAGCTCAAGACCTAGAGCAGGGCGAGGAAACTCTTTTCCTCCCCAAGACGAGAGGATGATTTAAAAATAATAAATCAGCAGAAAAAACCAAAGCTTAGGAACTGGAGCACTGTGAGGAAACTCCTTACCTCCCCAGGACAAGAGAGTGGCCCGAGCCTATATAAAAATAAAAAAGAAAATGAAAGAAAACCTAGAGAAAACAACTAAGGCTCAGGATCTGGAGCAGGGTAACAATTCCCTCCCCAGAACGAGAGATTGGTTTCTAGTAATCATCAAAACATAAAATAAACAAAAACAAAACAAAACAAAACACCATGCTTGGGACTAAGAGAAGGGCAATAAATTCCCTCCCTAAGATGAGATATTGATCCAAAGATCAGTGTAGATCGTGTTCTTTCACCTTGTTAGCCTCCCCGGCAACGGCGCCAAAATGTTGGTGTCCAAATGTGAATACCTATTCAACTTTTTTCACATTAATTTATCGATCCGAGTGTGTAATTTGTTTCAAGGAAACACACAAAATATATGCAGGTAGTAATGCCACAATCAGTCACTAATCTTAGATTCAGCAATAGAGTTAACAAAAGAGTCATTGTGACAACAATTAAGAATAAATTGTAGAACTATAAAAAGCATTCACAACAATTAACTAAAATATTGTAACAACAATCAAATCAACTCAACACATATGAAATAAAAACACACGAAAATAACGTAGCACCTAATCAGAAGAGTGGGCCCAACTCTCTGACCAGGGTTGTGATGGATTCACAGCTTACAGAAACAACAGCAAAACAACTTGCATTCAATTAACTTAACAGTATTCTGTTACAATCTCAATCTCTTGCATGGCTACCCCCTATTCACAACATTGAAACCTTTCTTATACAATACACAGAGAAAATTGTTTCTCAAGATGGCAACTAATGTTCTATCATTATACAATTGTTACAATGGCCAATTAGTTGTTAAGGGAAAGACAAGAAAGGTCTAGAACGGGCCTCAAATCCATTATGTTGTTACAGCGCTTGCCAATATGATACTAGAAATTTGGAATTTGCTTCTGTGTTTTTCACTCGTAACCTTTGACCACCAGATCTGTGGAAATGATAAGATTAGTAACTCACATAGTCAAATTCTCCATAACTATTACTTCATTAATTAAACATTCTGTGAAAGCAATCAAAGAGGGATTACCTTATGCATTTAGGGTGATTAGTGAAATTAAATGATATAAAGGAGTGAGGGAGAGAGTAAAAATGGAGAGAAAAAGCATGCAAGTTTGGCACCTGTTGAGGGCCCTGAAATCGGGTCAACAACAAGGGGGATACCCACCCGGTCGGGAACCTGGTTGGCGGCTCCATGCCCGTTTGGTGTAGCGGGTCTGACTGGGGATAACGGGACCAGCTTCCCATTCTAAGGGGGTGTGTGTGTGTAGAGTTTGGTGATGTGTGTGTGTGTGTAGAATTTGATAATGAAAATATGGAATTATTTCTAAGCTAATCTAGTTCTAAACTCTGAGACTGAATCTTATACTACTTTAATCTATCAAGAACAACACATCTAATCTACGCTAACCCGGGATAGAACTTTTTCCATTATGCGATCTAGAAAGATTTCACACAATAACTGGTAATGAATATTATTCAGCTATTATGAGAATATAAATCAATTAAGATGAACCATCCTGCATAAAAAGTTAAGCAAAACGGTTGTGAACAGCATATCGCATAATCAGTTATTCATGTATTAAGCACAAATCAATGACTCCACCGTACAAAAGTGCCAAATGGTAGTCCACTCATTCATACGTTAACATATAAACAACATCAGCTGTATATTACTCTAAGAATGCAAGCAGAAACTCATCAAGAGATAAAAGTACCATTTATGACTGACTTTATACTCACAGACTTGAAGCAATAATGATCTATTTCTACTTACTTCTAATGCCTACTAAGAGTACAGAAGTGCAACATCAGTAGCAGATATTAAAATGCAAACATAAATAAATCTTGATCCGTCCATTCATCAAAAACCCCCTCCGAGGGTGCAAAAGTGCATGTTCTGAGGACAAGTTTTTTGACAAATTTCTGGACCCTTCTCCAATGCAACGAGAAGGGTTAAATACTACTAACCGGCTAATTTTAATTACACAAATTTAGGAAACGGCTTCAAATGACCGCCCTTTTACTAAAACAAATTTATTTCTAAAAACTGAATCTAATTTCTAACCATTTCTGTATCTGCTCCTTAGTGTTGTAAGCTATGCGTTGTTCGCCGTGAAAGAGTCGGCTGCTTGTCCTTTCCTTTTGTTCAAGCTTGAAAATTAGAAATAACAAGAGCTGGCACCTCTTTCTGACAAACTAGAAGATATTTTTGAAAGTGTTCTTCTGGAGGAGTGTCTTCACGACGTGTATACTTAGTACAACTCAGATTTCTTTCAAACTGATTGTGCTGTTGCTATTTCGGTTTCCGACCGTGCGAATGACTCAATGAGCTGGGGATTTTGTTGCCTGAACGATTTTCTCAATTGAAACTTGTTTCCATTCTTTGTTCCAGGCTTTTCTGAGACGTCTTTCCCCTTAAGCGTTTTTCTTTTTGCTTTACCCAATTTGGGACTCAGGATCTTTCATGAACGCTTTGCTTTTGTGCGCCTTTGACTCTGAGTCCTAGATAGCCTATTTCCATCAGCATTTCTTGAGTAATACTCTGGGATCCGTGGTCCTGCTGTATGCGGTATCCATCTGCGAAGTCATCTCCTCTCTGTTCTTCTAGTTCTGGCGCTTTTCCTTAGATGTTTCCTGCATATACATTTATATCAGTTGCTGACTTATAGTTCACATAAATGAAAAGAGACAGAAGAAAAGATTGACATGAAAGCAATTAAGTTCTAATGAATGCATAATCATGTCACCCATTATGACTTGACTCTTCGAAAAACGCAACATAATCATCTTTGGATACACAGGCGTATAATCATTAATTTCCCGTAAGGTGCGCGCCTAATTTTAGGCTCATAGATCATGCCGAGGAATGCCTGCGACGAATGGCTTCTGCGATTTGCATCGCAGCATCGAAGATTGTGATGTAAATAAGTGGTATCGCAACAATTTATGGTCTCATTTGTCGCACACCATAGATCACAGGTCGCAGCTTTGCATGGTCGCAGATCGCATATCGCAATATCGCAAGGTCGCAAGGTTTTTCGCTTTGTCACTTTGTGCTGCTTATGCGACATTGCAACGTGCGACGTCGCATATCGGCCGTCGGCGGCTCTTTAGCTTTTCCCCTTTTGAGCGCCTTTAATGCACGCGATGCGATGAGTTCTCGCGTCGCTCCTCCTCAGTGTGTTTATGCGCTTTGGGAAAGCGATCCTTTTTCCTTTGCGACGCGATATAGCTCTTAGGGAGTTAATACAAAATATTTTTCAAACAAAAATATTTTTTGGATTTTTTGGTTAAGGGTCCCCCTTTGCTTGATGTTATTACTAATATCAAACAAAGAGGGGGGTTGTTGGTGACCACAACAATGGCGATTCACTGTGAAGAACCAGTTATCTCTGCATTTCTATTGACCGTTCACTTCCGAAACAACAAAAATTTTTATATGTCTAAATTTTGTTATGGACAGATAGAGTAGATTACCCCTCACCTTGTCGACGATATTTTGTCTCAACCCTTATTATATCCCAATTTCTTGCTTCCTCAGGTTTTTTCTTGCATTCACATCAGACATTACTTGGTCTTGATAAAAGATAAAATAAGGTCTTCTCTGCGTACTGGCTTAAAAGTATGCTCATTTGTCGTAGGTAGAGCCTCTGCTGCCCGCAAGCGTCCATAGCCTCGACAGGGTTACCATGTTATCCAGCAATGATCCTTTTTCCTGCTTGAGGTTACTCGCAACATTCCAGAGAAACATCCTTTTTGACACACTTTTCCTTTTTTAATTCTCTAAAGAACAATGTCTTGGTTTGGTGGCCAAATTATGACACAGTCATTCACCTGATTTACACTTTTGCTGAACAAGCCGGCTCGTGATGAGACCTCTTGTCTTTTGATTGCAACAATCTTAAGTCGTTGCCCTGTTTTGATAGACAGTATTGGCAAAGTCAGCAAGTTATAATATCTGTGATCATGATAAGTCGGCTCGTGATGAGACCTCTTATTCTTTGAGATATAGTGTTTTGTTTGGATTGTTTCTCTGAATGCTGTAATTTCCTTTTAGCAGGGAGGAAGTCATTGTTTTTCCTTAAGAAAGCTCTGGACGACAATAATAGAGTTTTTGAAAACAACAGCTTTGCAGAGAATGCTTATTTTATTATTGATGATACCTTTCATGGTGCTGATACAAAACAATTCTTTTACCAAAGGTTGCTTTTGTCAAATTTTTTTAGAGGTCGAAACGAGTATCGTAATCAAAGTGAAGTTAACTCTATTTGTCAGTAATAAAATTCAGATTTTCAAAAATTTTGCTATTTGTACAAGCGAAATCAAATTCTGATAGAGAATTGGCGTGCTCTTTCATGAATCCTTTTTAAATGATCATTTACAACGGGTTTTATTCATAAAAAGAGAAAAACAAAACAAAATAAGACTAAAAACTAAATCTATCCTACAAAAAATAGAAGATTTCTCTTCTATGGAAAGTATAATTTAAGAATCAGTCCATTGACAGGTAAAGAATCTCTCCTTCCTGCCAGATCCTGCAACATGAATGTAGACGGGCCTACGACTTCTACAATCTGAAAAGGGCCAAGCCACAGCTTCTGAAATTTCGTATGTTTGCCCTTTTCTTCATGAGCCTTATCCCATTTCAAAACTAAATCACCCATCTGAAAGTTTTTTCTGGTTATGATGCTTGAGTCAAAAGAAGATTTTATTAGCGCTTGGTGATGAGCATGGGTTTTCCTAGCTTGTTCTCTTTGTTCTTCTAGTTTGATTATTTCCATTTGTCTTAATTGTAAAGAGGAAGTAGATACTTCATCGATATATTGCACTAAAGACAAAGAGGGAATGACTAGGTGAGTCGAAAGAACCACTTCTCTCCCATAAACTAAATTAAAGGGAGAAGTGCCGATTGAAGCTTTCTTTGTGATTCTATCAGCCCATAAATCATTTACCAGCGCTTTGTGCCAATTCCTTTGGTTTTGGTCGACTGTTCTTTTGATAATTCTGATTAGGTTCTTGTTTTTTGATTCAGCCAATCCATTACCTTGCGGATAGTAGTTGGCAGAATATTTCAGTTTGAACCCTCTTTTAAGCGCAAACTCAGTCATAGTATTTCCAGAAAAATATGAAGCGTTATCAAACATTAATGTTGTTGGCAATCCAAACCTAGTGATGATAAATTGATCTATGAATTCAATAATATTTTCAGAATGAACTGTCTTGAGAGGAACTGCTTCTACCCATTTGGTAAAATAATCAGTTTCCGTAAGGATATACTTATGCTGCTTAGAAGAGTGAGGAACGATCTCACCTATTATGTCCAAGCCCCATTGACTGAATGGTTGGTCGATGATGACTGGTTGTAGCGGCATGGACGGTTTCCTTTGTTTTCCTGCAGCAGTCTGGCAGACTTGGCATTTCCTTACGTGATTGTATGAGTCTTTGAACAGCGTGGGCCAATAATATCCTGCACGCAAGATTTTATGTGTAGTCGTATCTCCGGCATAGTGTCCGCCCGCTGGTCCATCGTGGAGTTCCTGCAAAACCTTTTCGGCTTCAGTTTTCTCAAGACACCTAAGAAGCACAGAATCGTAATTCCTTTTAAACAAGACATCATTTACGAGCTGGTATTTTTTAGCTTTTAATCTCAGAGCTCTTTTCTTGGTATGATCCAGACGTGATGGAGCATACCCGTTCTTAAGAAAATAAATGGTGTCAGCATATGATGATTCTGCATCGTTTAGGCTTACCTCGTACGCTTGTACCTCTTCAGATGAGTTCTCCAGGATTTTCGATGCTCCGGCTAACATCTTGCAGAAGCCTTGACCTCTTACGATGTTTGCTAGTTTGATCTCAAGATCATATTCTTGTAAAGCGGTAATCCAATTAGCTCTCTTTTCGCCCACGTCTCTCTGCACCAAAAGGTTTCTTACCGCCGGAAACGGTACTACGACTTTAGTGTGGGCTTTAAGCAAGAAAGGTCTGAAATATTTGATCGCTTTGAAAATAGCATATGCTTGTTTCTCTACGTCTGAGTAATTAATTTCAGCACCTTGTAAGTTTGAGCTAAAGAATGCGATTGGAGCTTCCGCTTTCTCTTGATTTGCTTGGGTCAAAATCGCGGCATAGGATTTCTCTGAGGCAAAAGTGTATAAGGTAAAAGATTCTGAAAAATTTGGGGTGGCCAAAGATGGAGCATTGATGATAGCTTGTTTGATTAAGTTGAACGCTTCGTGCTCATCTAGACCCCATTTGAAATTTGAATTCTTTTTTATCATATTTTGTAAGGGAGAAATAATACGTGAAAAATCCGAGAAAAATCTTTTGACAAAATTGATCTGTCCAAGGAAGGATTGCATGGCTTTCTTGTTATGGGGTATGGATATTTCAGAAATTTCCTTGATTCTATCGGGTTCTATATGAATACCAGATTTCGACACTATGAATCCGAGCAATTTCCTTTCGCTTAATGCAAAGAAAGATTTCTTTGGGTTGAGCGAAATCCCATACCTCAAGCATCTTTGAAATATTTGCTTCAAATCTTTGAGATGGTTGTTTCGTTTTTTGGAGTACACTATTATATCATCCAGGTAAATCACTACTGATTTATTGACTAACCCTTTAAACGCGATGTCCATGGCTCTCTGAAAGGTAGCTCCGGCATTGATCAGCCCAAATGGCATCTTCTGATATGCATAAGTGCCCCATTTGGTTCGGAACGTAGTCTTTAACTAATCATCGGGATGCACCAGTACTTGATTGTATCCTGAAAATCCATCCTGGAATGACATTAATTCTGAGCCTGCTACTGCCTGTAATATTTGCTCCATAGGTGGGAGGGGAAAGTTATCTTTCTGACAGGCTTTGTTGAGATTTCAGAAATCGATACAGATTCTAATGTCTCCGTTTTTCTTCCTAACGGGCACCATATTGGATACCCATTTAGAATGCCTTACGGGGAAAATTATTCTAGCTCTCAACAACTTATTAAGCTCAGTTTTTATCTGATTTTCTAGGTTAGGGTGTATTTTTCTGAGCTTCTGCTGGACAGGTTTTTCATTGTCAATCATAGGGATAACATGTTGAATGATAGAAGTGTTGTATGTTTTTAGTTCATCGTAATTCCAGGAAAAAACGTTTTTGTATTGTCTCAGAAGACGGATATATGCTGATTTCTCTTCAGGGGCTAGGCCGTGACCTAGGTTAACGTTTTGTGGCTTCTGATCGGTCCCTAGGTTTACTAATTCATAGTTCAGGGTAGAACTGCAAAGTTTAGCATTGGTGGACCTTTTAAACCGACTTTTCAAATCATATAAATCTTCTAACTTGACCACCGATTTCGGTATAGCATTGTCAGAGCCATTTTGCTGTATTTGATGATCATGATGGTCTTCGTCGATTATCTGATTTGAGTAGGATCCTTCAGAAGTAAGGAAATTTACGATGTCAGGATCGTCGTTGAACACTCTCCAATTGGTGATATTGTCAGGGATGGATGGTCTAAAGATTAATTCTATTGAAAACCTATCAGGACTAAAATCTTCAGAAGGGATAAGTCTAGAGGCTACGTAAGCTAACAGGTCTGTGCTCGCGTTTTGAATTCTTGGAATTGACGAGATGTTGAATGCTACGAAATGTGCAGTGAGATCTTGAACTAATGATTGATAATTCTTTAAATGAATTGACAGGAAATGTATGGTGTTACGTACCTGTTTTACGACGATCTCTGAATCTCCAAAGACTTGAAGATACTTAACGTTTAATCCGATTGCTTTGTATAGGCCTTGAACCAAGGCTTCGTACTCCGCTGTGTTGTTCGTGCAATCGAACTCAAGTCTGCATGTGAGCATAATCTTGTTCCCGTCTGGGTTAATCAGAATGCATCCTGCTCCTGCCCCCTCATTTGATTTAGATCCGTCAAAATATAATTTCCAAAATAAAGATATATTTACAGAATTATCTAAAAAACTAAAACATTTTGAGTCATCAGTTTGGGAGAAATTTTCAACTTGGGATAAAACTGAATTCTCTAAGTATGGTGAAATATGAGCATTGAAATTACCTAGGAAAGAATCTATTGCGTAATTGCCTACGATGCTGCTATTGTACGTTATGGCCTCATTTTCTCCTTGCAGTTCTATCACTATGTATTTTTGGTGCAATTCTCGTTCAACCTTTATCTGATTTGGTTTACCATTGTATGGTAACCACATGTGCGACCAATCGGTTGAAAAATATCCGTGGAGCTTTTCTGACCAATCCCTGCTAAGAATCAAACCATAGAACTCAGGGATATCAGCTACTAGAATGTCGATAACCTGACACACTTTTGGGTTAGACGACAATCTTATGGTCACCTGATTAAGTTCACCAATCACTTCGACTTGGGATCGATCAAGCTGAACTATACGTACTGCGGATTTTTGAGGTTGCACATTCAATTTGGCACATATTGATCTGGGTAAAATATTCGTTGAAGCACCAGAATCGACCAAGCAATTGTGCACATTTTTGTTGAAGATTTCATATGTGAGAAGAAAAGGAGGAGTATGAGATCTTGATCTTCCTCCAATCAAGGCGATGTCATTTGGATCAATTTTATTGATCGTGTTGGTTGGAGGCCTTCCCAGATTGTGGGAAGCTACAGCTATAGGTAAAGATGTAGTAGGCACAGCATGTAATTCTTTCATCATTATTTTCTGCTGGTGTTTCAATTTACTCAATTCATACAGAGTGATATTAGCCCTAGTCTTCTTCATGTCATCAATGATGTTATACTCCATTTCATCCGACACTATTAGTGTTCTTGATGGAGGCGTTTGATCAGATTGGACTGGGCTAAACTGGGTCGCTTTAGCAGTTGTCTTTTTTGTTGCGACCTTTTCTTTTAATGCAGGGCTTGCGCCCTTTTGTTTTGGGGTAGTTAGGGGAGGATCAAGTTGATTTTTGCTTCTCGTGCTAACAGGCAATGCTTCTTGATCCTCTTCTTGTGGGAGGATGAAGTCCCACATTCCTTGTAGTTCTACGACCTCTTCCTCGTCGGTCTGCCCTTCAGTGGTATTCTCTTCTTCTTCATCTTCTTCAGATTCAACGTTTGAGACAACACTAGGTGGTCTTACCTCCATGGGAGGATTTCTTTTAAAAGTCCTAAAGGACTTTTTTGAAGAAGTCTCTGCTACATGTTTCTTAATATCAATCATCTCGTTTGACATGGCTTTCAACACTTTTTGTAATCCTTCCAAATCGAAAGGATCTTTCGTTTGCTTCTTCTTGGTGTCTTCTTTGAAAGAGATCTTCTTAGATTTGCGTTCTTCTATAGCGGATCTCTTTTCTAGGGCTACCACGCGTTTTTCCACTGCTAACGCTTCTGTCAAGTTGTCGACTAAGGTGGTCTTGTTTTCCCTATCTACGAAGATAGCCAAGTTTGGAGGTAAAGCCATGATGTACCATTCACATCTTACTTCCTCGCTGGGTTGTGAGGCAGCGGGGATTTTGTTGAGGATCTTATTGAACCGTAAGTTAAAATATTTAATGGGTTCTCTAGCCTCAACCTTAAGATTAGATAGGTCATTGATCAATGTCGCCGTGGATCTATCATCACCAAACTTGGTGAGGAATTGACTTTGAAAAATGTCCCAGCTTGTGATGGATCCGGAAGGTAACAAAAAGTACCATGACCCGGCTGTTCCCTGCATTGTATAAGGGAAAAGTCGGACAACAACGTCTTCGTTAGTGACTCCGTTGAGATTAACAGAAAGCATGAAATTATTGATATGTTCCTCGGCTAGCATGCCTGCTTCCGGGTTGAATTTAGGCAACCATTTCTCAGGATGGGCCGGTATAGGGCTCAGGGGTGGAGGCATTAAAACCGCCCCAGGATTGTTCCATGGAGACTGGGCCATCGTTGAGCTGCTAGTTAATGGAAGTGCAGAAGACGATCCCTGATGCTGAGAAGATGAAGATATTAAGATCTTTGATGTTTGAAGAGGAAGGTTTGTAGAAGATGGGTGAGTGAGTTGGAATGAAAGAGTGGGTGGTTGACTTCGCGGTGAGGGAGTTGATATGGACGAAGTGGATGAAGGAGTCTGACTGTCAGACTCTGGTGGTGTTTTCCTTGCTCTTTTCCTGGTAGGGAGAGGGAGTTCACTTGGTTGTATGCCAAATTTTTCACTCTTTGATCTGGTAAGGGGATGAGCAGGGTTGTACTGTGAAGTCACGCTGCTTTTAAATTTATCAGACTTCTAGTTAAAAATAGAGAATCCCTGGAGTTTACAAATCAAAGTTCGAATTTCAGGGGGTTCAATGATAGATTGGTCTGATATATTTGAATATGTAGCAGTGGTAGATACTCGAGCGACTTCAAATTCTGGGTTTAACCGTGTTGGAGAAGTCGAGGGAGTTGATGAGGGTGTATTACTCTCAGAATGGTATTTAGATATTTCTTTAGGTGCCATTCATAGTTCGTGCCCTCCTTCTAGCGCCAAATATGTTGAGGGACCTGAAATCGGGTCAACAACAAGGGGGATACCCACCCGGTCGGGAACCTGGTTGGCGGCTCCGTGCCCGTTTGGTGTAGTGGGTCCGACTGGGGATAACGGGACCAACTTCCCGTTCTAAGGGGGTGTGTGTGTGTAGAGTTTGGTGATGTGTGTGTGTGTAGAATTTGATAATGAAAATATGGAATTATTTCTAAGCTAATCTAGTTCTAAACTCTAAGACTGAATCTTATACTACTTTAATCTATCAAGAACAACACATCTAATCTACGCTAACCCGGGATAGAACTTTTTCCATTATGCGATCTAGAAAGATTTCACACAATAACTGGTAATGAAGATTATTCAGCTATTATGAGAATATAAATCAATTAAGATGAACCATCCTGCATAAAAAGTTAAGCAAAACGGTTGTGAACAGCATATCGCATAATCAGTTATTCATGTATTAAGCACAAATCAATGACTCCACCGTACAAAAGTGCCAAATGGTAGTCCACTCATTCATACGTTAACATATAAACAACATCAGCTGTATATTACTCTAAGAATGCAAGCAGAAACTCGTCAAGAGATAAAAGTACCATTTATGACTGACTTTATACTCACAGACCTGAAGCAATAATGATCTATTTCTACTTACTTCTAATGCCTACTAAGAGTACAGAAGTGCAACATCAGTAGCAGGTATTAAAATGCAAACATAAATAAATCTTGATCCGTCCATTCATCAAAAACCCCCTCCGAGGGTGCAAAAGTGCATGTTCTGAGGACAAGTTTTTTGACAAATTTCCGGACCCTTCTCCAATGCAACGAGAAGGGTTAAATACTACTAACCGGCTAATTTTAATTACACAAATTTAGGGAACGGCTTCAAATGACCGCCCTTTTACTAAAACAAATTTATTTCTAAAAACTGAATCTAATTTCTAACCATTTATGTATCTGCTCCTTAGTGCTGTAAGCGATGCGCTGTTCGCCGTGAAAGAGTCGGCTGCTTGTCCTTTCCTTTTGTTCAAGCTTGAAAATTAGAAATAACAAGAGCTGGCACCTCTTTCTGACAAACTAGAAGATATTTTTGAAAGTGTTCTTCTGGAGGAGTGTCTTCACGACGTGTATACTTAGTACAACTCAGATTTCTTTCAAACTGATTGTGTTGTTGCTATTTCGGTTTCCGGCCGTGCGAATGACTCAAAGAGCTGGGGATTTTGTTGCCTGAACGATTTTCTCAATTGAAACTTGTTTCCATTCTTTGTTCCAGGCTTTTCTGAGACGTCTTTCCCCTTAAGCGTTTTTCTTTTTTCTTTACCCAATTTGGGACTCAGGATCTTTCATGAACACTTTGCTTTTGTGCGCCTTTGACTCTGAGTCCTAGATAGCCTATTTCCATCAGCATTTCTTGAGTAATACTCTGGGATCCACGGTCCTGCTGTATGCGGTATCCATCTGCGAAGTCATCTCCTCTCTGTTCTTCTAGTTCTGGCGCTTTTCCTTAGATGTTTCCTGCATATAGATTTATATCAGTTGCTGACTTATAGTTCACGTAAATGAAAAGAGACAGAAGAAAAGATTGACATGAAAGCAATTAAGTTCTAATGAATGCATAATCATGTCACCCATTATGACTTGACTCTTCGAAAAACGCAACATAATCATCTTTGGATACACAGGCGTACAATCATTAATTTCCCGTAAGGTGCGCGCCTAATTTTAGGCTCATAGATCATGCCGAGGAATGCCTGCGACGAATGGCTTCTGCGATTTGCATCGCAGCATCGAAGATTGCGATGTAAATAAGTGGTATCGCAACAATTGATGGTCTCATTTGTCGCACACCATAGATCGCAGGTCGCAGCTTTGCATGGTCGCAGATCGCATATCGCAATATCGCAAGGTCGCAAGGTTTTTCGCTTTGTCACTTTGTGCTGCTTATGCGACATTGCGACGTGCGACGTCGCATATCGGCCGTCGGCGGCTCTTTAGGTTTTCCCCTTTTGAGCGCCTTTAATGCACGCGATGCGATGAGTTCTCGCGTCGCTCCTCCTCAGTGTGTTTATGCGCTTTGGGAAAGCGCTCCTTTTTCCTTTGCGACGCGATATAGCTCTTAGGGAGTTAATACAAAAGATTTTTCAAACAAAAATATTTTTTGGATTTTTTGGTTAAGGGTCCCCCTTTGCTTGATGTTATTACTAATATCAAACAAAGAGCGGGGTTGTTGGTGACCACAATAGCACCCAACAAGGAGTGGACTTTATGTGCTTGATCTTATGCTAGCTTAATAGATTCTCAATCACGTCAGATGTAAATTGTCTGCCCTGATCAGTGACCAGCTCTTTAGGGTATCCAAATGTGTAAAACACATTCTTCCTCAAGAATTCAGCGACTTTTTCTTTTGTGGTTACCTTGACAGCTTTTGCTTCATCCCACTTTGTTAAGTAGTCGATGCACACAATGATGAACGTATTCTCTCTGGATGGAGGGTCAATGGACCCGATGAAATCCATGTGCCACTTGTCAAATGGCTCGAAAGTCACTTGAGGTTGCAGAGGAATTTCATCCCTGGGGGTAGGTTTCCCCATCCTTTGGTACCGATCACACTAGCTGGTATACCTTTTAACATCTTGGTGGAGAGTGGGCCAGTAATAGCCAACTTGTAGTACTTTGAATGTTCTCCTTTTGGCTACAGAGTAACCTCCATAAGGCCCATCATGACAGGCCAAAAGGATGTCAAAAACCTCCTCCTCCCTGGCACATCTTCTCAGAATTTGATCTGGACCCATCTTGAAGAGATTTCCCCCAATCCAAGTGAAGGGGCGCTTTTTCTTATGATTCAGCTCTTTTCCTTGGAGGACAAATTTGGAGGGAACTATGTAGATACTAATTAGTTTGTTATGTCAGAAAACCATGGAGAGAGAACTAAAATTGTTGGGTGTGGAGCCTGATTATCTTCTGTATTCAAAGGTATTACCGCATTGGACCCCAGTTCGTTGCATGGGGGGGTCTCGGGGGGGTGGTTGCAACCTTTGGGTGCCCCCCCCCCGGGCAGGGGATCGGGGGCAGTGCCCCCGAAGCTAAAAATAGATGTAAAATTTCCTTGTAAAATGTTGTAATTTCGTAGTCAGTCTGGGCCGTTCATTAGGCAGAGATTTGACAGTAGAATTTATGTTTAATTTAGGGTTTTTTCCCTAGAAGGCAACCCCTCGCGATATATGAGGGAATTGTATTGCGTTTATGTATATCTGTATTCTGAGTGAGGAGGAGAGAGGAGATTGAGAGCGAAGAGGGAATTACAGAGGATCTGTTGTAGGTTGTATCTCTTCAGTTTTTTGGATAATATGAAAGGAATGACTGGTTTTTTCTCCATGGACGTAGCCCAAACTGGGTGAACCATGTATATCTATGTCTCTCTTGTTTTATGTGTTTTATGTGTTTATATTTCTGCAATATTTTATGTGTTCCATTGCTCTGTAATATATACTTTTTCTAACAAAAATGGAGAATAAATGCTCATCTGGTAGCTGGTCATCAATCATTCCTTCCTCACCTACAGGAAAATTCAATCTAGATAAAAAAATCTGCAACTACATTCTCTCTACCAGGCTTATCAATAATAGTTAGATCAAATTGTTGTAATAAAATTAACCATCTAATAATCTGAGCATTTACAGTAGGTTTGTTCATCAAATATTTAATGGCAACATGGTCGGTATGTACAAATGTCTGGTAACCGCTACTATAATGCCTAAATTTATTCAATGAATGGATAATAGCTAGGAGCTCTTTTTTAGTTACTATGTAGTTTAACTCAGCTTTGGACATATTCTTATTGATGAAGTAAATGGCATAAGGTAGCTTGTCATTTATCTGGCCTAGAGCTGCTCCTATAGCTTTGTGAGAGGCATCAGCATGAATGTGAAAAGGAAGAGCCCAATTTGGGCTTCGGAGAATAGATGCAGTATTCAACTTGTCCTTTAGGGTTTCTAGGATCTCGTGGCAGCTTTCTATCCATAAAAATTCAGAGTCTTTGGCCAATAATCCAAATAAGGGTGAGGCTACCTTACTAAAATCTTTTATAAATCTCCTATAATATCCAGCTAAATCTAAGAAACTTTTGACATCCTTTTGCTTTTGTGGAGTAGGGACCCTTTTTATGATGGCTATTTTATTTGGGTCTACTTGCATTCCTTCCTGGGATATTGAGTGACCTAGAATAGTCCCTACAGTGATTAAGAATTCACATTTTTCGAGACTAAGGGATAAGTTCATTTCAATGCATTTTCTTAACACCTTTCCCAGGTTAGAGAGAGCCTCCAGGAAATTGCACCCATAGGGGGTGAAATATCCATATAAATTTCTATTGAATCATGGACTAGCTATACAAATATGATTAGGACTGCTCTCTGGAAAGTGGCAAGGGAATTGCATAAACCAAAAGGAAGTACCCTATAAGAAAAAGTACCCCAAAGATAGATGAAGGTGGTTTTATCCTGGTCCTCTAGGTTGATCTGGATTTGATTGTAACCACTGAATCCATCTAGGAAAGTGAATAACTTCTTTCCTGCCAGATCATCTAATACTTGGTCAATGAAGGTAGAGGGATATGGTCCTTCTTTGTGGCTTTGATTAGCTCTTGGTAATCCACACAGATCCTCCACTTGTTGAAAATAATACTGAGAGGGGGGGGTGAATCGGTATTATCAAATTCTTTTCAACATGCCTTCCAGATTTATACTTTAATTTATTCTTCAGATATTGATCATTAATTTGTATGTCAGTGCCATATAATAATGAACAAGAACAAGAAAAATAGATAAGCACACCAAAGAACACCAGATATAAGGTGGAAACCCAATGTGGGTGAAAACCACCTGCTGCAATATGTCTCTATCTTCTTTCAATTAGAAACTTCTTTTACAAGGATTTTGTACTGGTGCAGTCCTTTACCAGTACGCAAGTTGCAACCTGCAAAGAGCTACAACTCTCTCTCGTTTTCCAGTCTCTCCTGGAAGGGAGCTACAACCCCCTTTGCTCTTTTACTTCTTTAGGGACCACGTTTCATTAATTTTCAAACTGGATCCAAGATTTTTTTATTTTGAGGAAAAACTTGTGAACAGTTTTGAAACCAACGTTTCGGACTAGCTTAGTGAGTCCATCATTAGGGCAATGAGATTTGTTTTTGAGAAGAGAGAGCGTGAAAATTACGGAGCTTATTAATAGTTATTTGAAAAATATTGTTGTTGTCTTCATTAGTAGTCAGCTTATAAATGGTAAATTAATTAATACTTATTTAATTTATTTATTTAGATAGGTATTTATTATATTTATTATATATTATTATTATTTATTTATTTAGATATAATTTTATTAAAGTAATACCAGAAATCTAAACCCAGAACTATGCAGCAATAGATAAAAGACAACCAACAAATGTTTCAAGATAGGTCCGCAACTTCACCAATAGTGGCCTGCAAATACCCGCAGCTCCTCTGTGTCTAAACTGCGCAGATCCACACCTGGTCGGTCTACTACTCTGCGTATCTCCGCACCACTCGTTCCGCTGCCCTGCGTACCTCTGCTCAGATCCGCACCTGCACTGCCCGCCTGACAGCGTACCTCTGCTCAAATCCGCACCTGCACTGCCCGCCTGACAGCGTACCTCCTCGACTTGTTCTTCTGTTTCCCTGCATACCTCCGCACTGCGCCTTCTCCTGCGCAGCGTACCTCCCACTGCGCCTTCTGCTGCGCTGCGTACCCCCGCACTGCACCTTCTCCTGCGCTGTGTACCCCGCACTCACGCCATGGATTGCCTGTGAACCTCTCATTAGGGCCAAATTAACAGTCCTCCAATGTGCCACAGTCAGTCAGATCCACAGATCTGATCATGCGCCCGAGAGATCACGACTTATCAATAGATTCGCCTTTAAATTTTCTCCTTGATTTAGATCTAGCTTTTAAAACCAATCACCCAAACTTTTAGATCTTAAGATATTCAAATTTCACAAGTGTCTAGCCAAGTGATCTCTTTTCCTTTTTATAGGCAAGCCCTTATTCAAACCATGGGACAAAACAATCGAAAACCAATACAAGGGATCCAAACAGGGGTTCAAATAATTTAGATCCTAAACTACGGGCCAAAACCATAGGATCATGAACGATGGGCTAAATACCAAGGGCAAAACATAAGAAACCCCACGTGAGCGCGCTTCTCTGCATTGGAGTGAGTGAACTGGGGGACCGCACCTTATGAACGGATAACCTGCGGGTATGTCCGCACTTCCTGGATGGCGAACCTGCGGGTCCGCACCTTTTGAACGATGCACCTGCGAACCTCTTATTTTCCATCATTTTGAGAGCCTGAACAGAATTTTTCCACTTGAGTGAGTTGCCATCAAGTACAACACTTGTACCATAGAGCCAAACCAGAATCATAATGCCAACAATCTCCCCCTTTGGACTTGATGGCAACCTCAAGATCCTCAACGTCATTCTCCCCCTTTGACATCAAGGGCAAAGGGTTATGCTCCCTCTGAGAACATGCTCCCCCTGACTATAAACCAGATTTGCAAAAGGAAAGAAATTTCTTCAAGAAGAACCATAATCCGCCAAACAACATAATTGACCATGAAAGAGATAGAGACATGTTGCAGCACTATTCAGATCATCCTCCAAGATCTTCTACCATAATGCCAACAATGCATTATATGCTCCCCCTGAACTTGTGCCATTCGATCTTCGACCAATCAGCGACCCAGCAAATGTACGTGTATACCCCATATGAAACTTGCGTACAACCAACAATCGCTGAAACAGATGAGATTCAACAACAGGATGATGCATCAACAACCCCCAGCTTTTTCCTGAGGTATTCAAAGGTCTCTCTGGGCAATGGTTTGGTGAGTATATTAGCAACTTGTTCCTTAGAAGGAACATACTCCAACTTGACCTTTTGTTCAAGCACTTGTTCCATGAGAAAGTGATACTTGATCGGTATGTGCTTGGTCTTTGAATGCATAACTGGGTTCTTTGAAATGCTGATTGCACTTGTATTATCACATAAGATGGAGATAGGTGGAGTACAAGTGATCTGAAAATCCTGCAAGGTCTGCATCATCCAAAGGAGTTGAGTGCAGCAAGATGCAGCAGCCACATATTCCGCTTCAGCTGTAGATAAAGCAATCGAACTCTGTTTCTTGCTGAACCAAGATACTAATCTGGAACCCATAAAGAATGCACCACCACTTTTTCTCTTCCTGTCATCCATGCTTCCGGCCCAATTTGCATCTGTATAAGCATGAAGTGTGAGATCTGTATCTCTAGGATACCATAAACCATATTTTTGAGTTCCTTGAAGGTACTTGAAAATTCTCTTCATTGCCTGAAGATGAGTTTCCTTTGGATTTGCCTGAAATCTTCCAACTATTCCCACTGCATGCATGATGTATGGTCGGGTACCTGTCAAATAAAGAAGACTTCCAAACATAGATCTATAGGTTGGTTGATGCACTGCTGTTGATTCATCATTTGCACTGAGGCTACATCCTGTGACCATGGGGGTACATACTGGTTTTGCATCTTCCATGCCATATTTCTTCAAAATCTACTTGAGATACTTGGTTTGAGACAAGAAGATCCCGCCTTCATTTTGTTGGATTTGCAGTCCAAGAAAATATGTCAGTTCTCCAAGCAAAGACATTTCGAATTCTTTCTGCATCACCAAGGCAAAGCTTTGACTCATAGCTTCTTCATTACTGCCAAAGATAATATCATCTACATACACAACAAGTATTAGTAATTTGTCATTTTCAATTTTTATATAAAGATTGCTATCTGTTGATCCCTTTGAAAAACCTTGTTGATGAAGATATTTGTCCAAGCGGTAATACCAAGCCCTTGGAGCCTGTTTAAGACCACAGAGAGCCTTTTTTAGTCTGCATACAAGATTTGGATCATTCCCAAGGATGAACCCATCTGGTTGCTCAATGTACACTTCTTCTTCTAAGTATCCATTCAGAAAGGCTGATTTTACGTCCATTTGAAATACTTTGAACTTCTGAAAGCTTGAGAGAGCAAGGAACATTCAGATGGCTTCAAGTCTAGCAACGGGAGAAAAAGTTTCTTCAAAGTCTATTCCTTCTTGTTGAGCATACCCTTTACAAACAAGCCTGGCCTTGTTTCTAATTAATTCCCCATTTTCATTCAACTTATTTTTGAAGATCCATTTTGTCCCTATGACATTCTTATATTTTGGTCTAGGAACCAACTCCCAAGTGTTGTTCTTTTTTATCTGCTCAAGTTCTTCATCCATTGCCTTAACCCAGCATTCATCTTTGCATGCCTCTCTTACATTTTGTGGTTCAGTGGAGGAGAGTAATGCCAAATAGCTTGAGGCTTCTACAATAGTTCTTCTTGTTTGTACACCTGCCTCTTTTTGCCCCAAAATCTGAGATTCTGGATGATTCTTCTGAACGTACCTGGATGGAGTCTTCTCTTCTATCCTTATCTGTTCCTCTGGTGCCTCTTGAGGTTCTTCTTCATCATCAATCTGATTTGGAGAGTAGTCTTCATCTTCTTTGATATTTTCATAATTTACTTGCCTAGGAATGTATCCTTTTTCATCAACCACTACATCAATGATGTCAACAATTCTTCCAAGTCTTTTATTGTAACACTTATATGCTTTGCTGTGGGGAGAATAACCAAGGAGAATGCCTTCATCTGCTCTAGGTTCAAGTTTGCCAAGCTGTTCATCATTATTCTTAATATAGCATTTGCTTCCAAAAATTTTGAAATGCTTTACCGATGGAGTCTCACCATACCAGAGCTCATGAGGAGTTTGAGTGATGTTCACTCGGACATTTGTTTTGTTGAGAATAACAACCACAGCAAAAGCAGCTTCACCCCAGAAGGTTGCGGGAGTCCCAAACTCATCAAGCATAGCACGAGCCATTTGTTGGACCGTTCTGTTCATCCTTTCCACCACTCCATTTTGCTGAGGAGTCCTAGCTGTAGAGAATTCCTTCTTATTCCATGTTCTTCACAGAAATCGAAAAATTCATTTGAGGTAAACTCCCCACCTCTGTCAGACCTGAGGCACTTAATTTTGTGATCTGATTCGTTTTCAACCAAGGCTTTGAAAGATTTGAATTTTTCGAATGCTTCGTCCTTGTGTTTCATAAGTCCCAACCAAACCATCCTGGAGAAGTCGTCAATGAATAATATAAAGTATTCTTCTCCTTGAGGTGACCTAGTCCTAAATGGACCACATACATCTGTATGGACTAGTTCAAGAGGCCTGTTGGCTGATCCTTCCTTCTCAGGGAAGTTAGTTCTGGTTTGCTTACCAAACTGACATGATTTGCATATGGTGTTGTCTGGAATTTTGATATATGGAAGACCACGAACTGCCTGGTATTTGCATGCTTTCCTTATTTGTGAAAAGCTTAGATGCCCCAACCTCCAGTGCCATAACCAATGTTCATCATCTTTGCTCAAATAGCATTGTTGTTGTCCTTCTTCAAATATGTACAGATTATTTGGAGTTATTCTGCCTTTGATCACTGTTTTTCCTATATCAAGATCACGAACACTGCATCCATTTGATCGAAATATTACCTCTATTCCCTGATCACACATCTAACTGACACTTAGTAGATTATGCTTCAAGCCATCAACATACAAAACATTTCCAGCTTTGACCTTTTCTTTCAACTGAGCAGTGCCTTTTCCTTTTATGGTTGCAGGGGTATCATTTCCAAAAGAAACTTTCTTTCCCTTTTCTAAAGCAGTATATGATTCAAGTTTTTCTTTATCACCTGTCATATGCTTCGAACATCTGTTGTCGATGTACCATAGATTTTCTTGTCCTTCTGCATAAAATGCTATCCCACATCTTTCTGTTTGTGGTTCCTTTATTCTCCATGTTCTAGTGCTTGAGGCTTGTTCCTTTGTCTGCCGAAACCTGCTCCTGCATTCAGAATCTTCATGACCGAAGTTATTACAAATAGAACATTCAATTTCATTTTCAAGGGCAGAAAAGTTGTTATAGGTCCTTTTCGTAATCCCGGTCATACTTCTTTGTTTTTGAGCTTCTCTAGTCATGATTGTCTTATAAGCAACAAATTGAGTTGCTTTGTGACCGAAGTTATGGCAAGAGAAACATTGGCCATTGAAGAAACTTCTGCCATTATCAAATCTACCAGCCCAATGATTGTAATTTCTATTGTCATCCATTCTTGAAGAAAATTGAGAAGTTTTTACCTGTGGCTGGTTGTAGCTTTTGTTCACCCTTAAGATGGATTGCCCCTGGTTTACCTGGTAGTCTTTGTTTGTTCTTGATGTAATTCGTCCCTGCCTTACCTGGTGATCTCCATTGGGCTTTTGCTCATTCCTCCTTGCTACATCAAGATAACTCTTTGAGGTGGATGCTTGAGATGTTTCTCCATTATAACCTAGACCTGTCTTGATTAGTGGAGAACGTTGTACATTGATAATCTCATCCAGAGTTTCAGATCCTTTAACAAATTTAAGATTAAGAGCCTTTGTTTTCTCAATTTCTTTTCTAAAGCCAACAATTTCACATTCTAACTTCTCAAGAGATTTTTCTTTTTCATCAAGTTGGAATTGCAGAGTATCAATGATCATATCTTTTTCTTCTAAACATATTTTGAGTCAAGAAATCTCTTCATAAAAACCATCTACATCTATAGTGTCCATGTAATCATCATCTTCAAAGGCCATTAAAAGTTTATAATCATTACCTCGTTCATCTTCATCACTATTTGATAGGCCATCACTGTCTTCATGAGTGTAGTAACTTTCTTAGTTGCATTATGTTTCTTGTTCCATCTAACAGGTTCCTTCCCTTTGTCAATCTTATCCTTGTGAGGACATTTGGCAGCATAGTGACCAACTCTTCAACAAGCAAATCATTTGAAAGGTAACTTACCTCGGAAACGACCAGTACCCCGTTGAATATTTCTGACAAAATTTGATTCTTCTTCTTCTTCTGACACGTGTCCTGACTCATAGTACTCTCCTTTGCCTGAAGCCTTGAAGGCAGCTTCTCTCCTGTCTGATGGACCTCCTTTCCTCATTCCATAAGCAGTTAGAATTTCGTGCAGCTGTGACATTTTAAGGCTTTGTAGATTCTCTTTTTCTTCTATTGCAAAAACTTTAGATTCAAACCTAGGGGACAAAGATCTTAGAACTTTTTCAACCACAACAGCCTCTTTTATTTCTTCACCCAAATTTTTCATACAATTAACAATCTCATCTACACGAAGAAAATAGTTAGCCACACTTTCATCATTATACATCCTGAGATTTTCATACTGAATTCTGAGGGTTTGAATTTTTGCTCGTTTTACCTGATCATCTCCTTCATAGCTCAGAACAATCTTGTCCCATATCTCTTTTGCGGATTTAAACTGCATTACCTTAACAAATTCTGATTGAGATAGGCATCCTAATAGAGTATTAACCGCCTTTGCATTTGTTTCATATTTCTTCTTCTCAGTCGGATCTGTAGGAGTTGCTGATGGAAAAGTATACCCTGTATCTATGATATCCCAGACTTCTGTACCAAGAGATTGAAGATAGGTAGTAACTCTTACCTTCCAATAAACGAAGTTTGTCCCATCAAAAATCGGTGGCCTGATTGATGCTTCCCTCTCGTAGTTGCTCATGATGAAAGATCTTTCTTCAAGCGATCAAGCTTCTTCTGAAGAACCTGCTCTGATACCAATTGTTGAAAATAATACTGGGGGGGGGTGAATCAGTATTATCAAATTCTTTTCAACATGCCTTCCAGATTTATACTTTAATTTATTCTTCAAATATTGATCATTAATTTGTATGTCAGTGCCATATAATAATGAACAAGAACAAGAAAAATAGATAAGCACACCAAAGAACACCAGATATAAGGTGGAAACCCAATGTGGGTGAAAACCACCTACTGAAATATGTCTCTATCTTCTTTCAATTAGAAACTTCTTTTACAAGGATTTTGTACTCGTGCAATCCTTTACCAATACGCAGGTTGCAACCTGCAGAGAGCTACAACTCTCTCTCATTTTCCAGTCTCTCCTGGAAGGGAGCTACAACCCCCTTTGCTCTTTTACTTCTTTAGGGACCACGTTTCATTAATTTTCAAATTGGATCCAAGAAGATCAAATAATCATCAAGTACATGCAAATCACCCAATCTCCTTATACAATCAACCAATGAATCACCCAACTTCTCAGAATGCTGTAAACAGAAAAGTAATACCAGAAATCTAAACCCAGAACTCTGCAGTAATAGATAAAATACAGCCAACAAATGTTTCAAGATAGGTTCGCAACTTCACCAATAGTGGCCTGTGAATACCCGCAGCTCTTCTGTGTCTAAACTGCGCAGATCTTCACCTGGTCGGTCTACTTCTCTGCGTATCTCTGCACCACTCGTTCTGTTGCCCTGCGTACCTCTGCTCAGATCCGCACCTACACTGCCCGCCTGACAGCGTACCTCCGCGACTTGTTCTTCTATTTCCCTACGTACCTCCGCACTGCGCCTTCTCCTGCATTGCGTACCTCTCACTGTGCCTTCTGCTGCGCTGCGTACCCCCGCACTGCGCCTTCTCCTGTGCTGTGTACCCCTGCACTCACACCGTGGATCGCTTGCGAACCTCTGATTAGGGCCAAATTAACAGTCCTCCAATGTGCCACAGTCAGTCAGATCCACAGATCTGATCATGCGCCCGAGAGATCACGACTTATCAATAGATTCGCCTTTAAATTTTTTCCTTGAATTACATCTAGCTTTTAAAACCAATCACCCAAACTTTAAGATCTTAAGATATTCAAATGTCACAAGTGTCTAGCCAAGTAATCTCTTTTCATTTTTATAGGCAAGCCCTTATTCAAACCATGGGACAAAACCATCGAAAACCAATACAAGGGATCCAAACAGGGGTTCAAATAATTTAAATCCTAAACCACGGGCCAAAACCATAGGATCATGAACGACAGGCTAAATACCAAGGGCCAAACATAAGAAACCCCACGTGAGCGCGCTTCTCTGCATTGGAGTGAGTGAACTTGGGGACCGCACCTTATGAACGGATAACCTGCGGGTATGTCCGCACTTCCTGGATGACGAACCTGCGGGTCCGCACCTTTTGAACGATGCACCTGCGAACCTCTTATTTTCCATCATTTTGAGAGCCTGAACAGAATTTTTCCACTTGAGTGAGTTGCCATCAAGTACAACACCTGTACCATAGAGCCAAACCAGAATCATAATGCCAACACCACTTTCCATTTTTCTTTGGAACAAGAATCAGAGGAGACACCCACTCACTATCCGAGATGGGGTAAATGAATCCTGCATCCAATAACTTCTGCAGTTCCTCTTTGACTAAATCCTTGAGGGCTGGATTCATTCTCCTCTAGTGTTAGTGGACTGGCTTGCAACCTTCCTTGATGTAAATGTGGTGAGTACACACCGAAGGGTGCACTCCCTTCATTTCTTTTTAGTTCCAAGCAAAGGCATCCAAATGCTCTCTTAGCATGTTACATAACTCCTCTTCTTGGTGTACAGAGAGAGAGGGGCTGATTTTCAATGCTCTTTTAGGGTTGAATTTTATCATCTTGACATGAGCAAGGTTTGATTCAGATGAGCATAGATCATTCTGAGGGTCATCTTTGGCTTCCTTTACTACTTCCTCCAGAGACATGGTGTTGGTAGATTGATTTTTGAGGATGTGTTCAATCAGTTCATCTTCGTCAAGTTGTCCCCATCCTATGGTAGTTTCTAGGATATAGATTGGGGAAGAGTAGACGTCATCTTTTTCTTCCTCTTCTAGCCATAAAGGTATGTCATGCTCTAGGGATGGTTGAGTAGGAGGGTATAAGACCAGTTGTTTGGGCAGATGCCCATTCTTGTTTGTCATGTTTCTAGCCCTGCAGCTTATGTAGGCATCAGCGGTGGCTAACCAATGCCTCCCAAGGATGAGAGGATAACCATTGAATTTGGTCTTCGGCTAGAGAAATAAGAAGTGAGCAGGGTATTCCCAGGAATCAATGGAGACCATCACATCCTCAACAATTCCCTCGGGAGCTACTATGGATCGGTTTGCAAGCTACAAGATTTTCGCGGTCTTCCTTAAAGATCCTTGGAGATTCAGCTTGAGCATATTGTCCTTAGTCATAACATTTATGGCAGCCCCAAAATCAATCAAGGTATGGGGAACAATGGTGCCATCGATGTGTACATCTACTACAGGACTCCCAGGATCTAGATACTTTGGGTAAATTACCCGCCCCAACATTAAGTCGAATAGTTGTCCAATGACATTAATGGTAGGGGTGTCTTTATTTCACCTTCTTGGATGTTTGAAACACTTCTCTTTGATCAACTTGTTGTAGATGGGGACATCTTTGATAGCTTGGAGAAGCTGTATTTTGACACACATATTTTTTAGCTCACTCAGAAGTTTAGTCTCTTCTGGGGTGTGCTGGATAGGATGGGTTAACCTTTCAGGAAAGGGGGGTAGATTCACTCTAGGTACACTTTCCTCTCTTTCCTCCTCATGCTCCCTAGGTGGAGATGGAGGTTGGTTATCTGGAAGAACTCTCCCAAACCTAAGGTTAATTTCATGAATTTCCACAGCATAGGCAGGGTAGGATGTTTCTCCATTGTATGCCTATTGTGTCTGTCTGTTGTTCGGGTTCGGGTTTGGCTGGGCAGGCATCTGAGGTTGTTTAGGTGGAGCAGAGTGTAGGAGTTGTGGTTGAGATGGAGGTGAAGGAAATAGAGCTGGATCTTGGTTATATGGGGGCCTCCATCAGGGATTGTGCATTCCATTGAGGTTGTGGAGGAGTATATGGCTAAAATGGTTGGTTGGTTGATTGGGAATGGTATTGGGGTGAAAAATACCAGGGAGAAGGTGTATACCAGGAAGGATGAGAAGGGGGTCACCAAGGGGGAATGAATGTGTTTTGATTAGGGTTTTAATATGAATTAGATGACCCTTGCATGCCCTTCTGGTATGGTTGAGGTCCATGAGGCCTCCTTTGATTTATGTAGCAGAGTTGTTTAGTCACCCCTTTGGTTCCCTGATACACAGCTTTTAATCTAGGCAAAGAAGGGCACTTGTCTATGGAGTGGTTTTCCTCACAGACCGAGAAGATTTCTATAAGGTTTAATGGAAATTCATTCCTGGGGTGCCTCCTTTTGCATCTAGGGTAGAAGATGGCTAATTCTCTCTCTGCTTCCTCCTTCTTCCTTTTGATCTGCATAGTTTCCATTTGTAGAGCAAGGGTTTGCAGCATTTCACTCTTAAAGTCTTCCAACATGTTCCCATTTTCAATTTTTATGGATGTATTAGAAAAGGATTAACTAACCACCACTTGACTAGCCCTACACTTCTTTCTAGCTGCCCTAGAATGATTCTTAAAAACTATCTTGATATCATCATAGGGTAACTGGTAGATGTCCCTTCCTAACAACAAATTTAGGGTTTCTAGGAGATCTTTCCTGATCCCCCTGAGAAGGACTAACTTAAGTGATTCAAGATCAAACGTGCACCTGGCCCTTTTGTAGCTAAGTTTGAATATTCCCTCATAATCCTCTAAAGATTCATTATGTCCCAAGGTCTTTCTAAAAATTTCCTCTTTGGTATCTTTGGACCTACAACAGTCCCTATAATTGTTGTTGAAGGCTTGTTGCATCTGAGCCCAAGTGGTGATACTATCCCCAGGTAAACCCATGAACCAGCATAAGGATGCATCCTTGAGAGTGGATGGGAATAATTTCAACTTCTGATCATCAAAGGTATAATCATAAGTTCTACATATGACAACAAACTCAAACAAAATAGCATATGGATCTTTTGAGGTCAGGCCAAGTGAGGAAGAGCAGAGGGGCTTATGTTTTTCATCTTAGCATCCCCATTAGTTTCTCTGGTTTGAAAAGCACCCTCAACTCTTTCTCTGTCTCCCTTTTCATTTCTATTTTCAGCCATTGTGTCAGTTGGTGGAACGATTTCTTCTTCTTCCCCTATAGGCTCTTCAAAAATATTTGGTTGTTCCCCTAAGGGGTCCTCTAGCTCAAATCAACTGAAGAAGAGGGAAGTTTTGTTGTTTGAAGTGGTGGGGGTATTTGGTAGAAATTTTCCTAAGTTGTCTCTATTCCTACGAGGCATGAAAGGAGTGTTGTTTTCTTTTTTTTTTTCAACTACTTGTAGAATTGAAAGATAACATAACTAAATTGCAACTATTTGTTGAATGGAACTAATTGTAGAATGAAAGAGATAAGAAAATGAAGAAATAAAGCAGAAATCGTGTCTACTCAGACATCTCCCCAGAAACAGTGCCAAAACGTGATGAGCACCAGTATTTGGTAGAAATTTTCCTAAGTTGTCTCTATTCCTACGAGGCATGAAAGGAGTTAGTTTTTTTTTTTTTTTTTTTTTTTTTTTAACTGCTTGCAGAATTGAAAGATAACATAACTAAATTGCAACTATTTGTTGAATGGAACTAATTGCGGAATGAAAGATATAAGAAAATGAAGAAAGAAAGCAGAAATCACATCTACTCAGAAACCTCCTCGGAAACGGCGCCAAAGCGTGATGAGCACCAGTATTGCAGCAAGGATGTTGCAACTCATGGGGCTACCAACTTTACTTCATTAACACGAGGTTCGTACAAACTTGGAGGTGACATTGTTGTATACACAAATAAATGTGATTGGTCTACTCTTGTCATTGATTAGTTGGGGCGATAGACCACTATGGTTTCTCAAACCATCCTTCCATTGACTAGAAGAAGTTTGATTACCAACTGGAGAGGTGAAATTTACCTTAAATGAGAGAAAAGAAATGTTGCCTAATTGCAAGAATGAAAGACTGAAAAAATGCTTGCAAAGTAACATGAAATCCTCTATCTACTTGTTAACACACTTTGCTTGCAAAAGAACCCTACTTTAACCCTACTTGTCACATGTGAGGTTTTAACTAATCTAAGCATGAAGTTTGATCCAAAGAGTACTAACTGCTATGTGCATGTGTAAATATAAAAGAACTCCTTTTTTTTAATCTTTTTTCTTTATAAATGTAAATGCTAATCTTTCCTTGTTCTTTGGCAAGGAAGACAGGTGTGGAGGAAGAGGGGTACAATGGTTTTGATGGCTTGGAGGTCAAGTAGGGGCCTAATCCTGGCTTCAATGATGATTTTTCTCAATTCGGGCTCAAAGCAAGCTACTACAAGATTTCCTACAAGATGTGCTATTTCTCCTGCAAGATCCCCTGTTTTACTACAGGAATGGGCCGAAAGCTTAGGAAGTGGTCTAGAAGGTGGAATGGAGCTTGGGAAAGGTGAATAAGGAGGGAATAAGGCATGGAAGTGGTAGACACTACTCAAAACTCAAGCAAAGGCTTTAAGATGGTTGGATTTGCTCAATGGAAATGGCATTTTTTCCTTATAAAACAAGAATTTGAATTGAGACCTTAGTGACTTTTGGCAACATGGGTGGATATGGCTTGGATGAGGCTAATGAGATGAGGTCTCCCTGCAATGTAGAAGCTCCTGCAACAACACACATCATTGTTTCATTTATACATAAATTCATCTATAAACAAGAATGGTTTATTCAATAGAAGAAAACAAAGTTGTTACCATTTATTTGCTAAGTTCATGAATGGAAGTGCTTGAAATCAATACAAAAGCGTTGTGAAATCAATACAAAACCTAAGAGATCAGAAATTCCAATTGAAACTTATCCTACGAAACTAAAAGATAATGACCTAATTATCAAGAAATCCTAGATTATGTAGAAAAGCAAGAATTCTATTTTTTGGGTTGTATGGGAAGTGTTCCTCAAATCATGATCCCTGAAAGGGAGAAATGAGGTGGAAAATACTTGCTGAAAACCTTTCTAGAAGACCTTCTTGTCACTACCATGCTACTGTTAGAAGTATTCACAAATGGAAGCAAACTAATTAACCCTACCAATACTTGCAAATTAACAACACCAAAATAAGTTTAGCAGCTAACTATGAGTATAATCTAAGCATACATATACAAAAGAGGAATCTTTACTACTAGGGTTGGGCCCTAACCCAAGAGCTTCAACCCTATGAGTCAACTCAATGCTGGATCAAGGGAATGCTTCTCATTTTCATTAAAATATCAAAAATACACAAGAGTGCTCAATTACAATGCTTCAACTAGAAAATGTTTCTTAGCTATCTTGAACAAAAAATCCAAATCCTAATGAGGCTCTAGACCTCTTTAGTTATACAACTGAAGTTACCAACAACTTCCTTAAATTTAGGGAGGCTTGGCTCCCAATCTCGAGATCAACTGGTCTTCAATTGTCACTGGCTTGGCTGCCAATGATCCTCATGACTCGGTTGCTTGCAACTCTGAGCTGATGAGATTTGATTGAGGAATCTTTGAGTGAGTGAGGAGTTAAGGAGGGAGATCCTATCTCCTAGAATCCCTCTTGCTTGTCTCATTCGAGTTCCTGCACTTTAATTAGCCAAAATTTTCTCCAAAACCTGCAATCAATGCACATTAGACCACTAGACATGACATCTCATCTTTACTCTTCTCATTAAGAAAAATATAATTAAAACATGTAAAGAATTGTGAGAAAAGTTGATTTTAATAAGCTGGAGGTGCATTAAGGTCCATATAATTTACCCATTGATGAGCATCATCAGTATCACATAAGGAGATAAGTAATATTAGCCACAACAATGATGATATTCCTAAAAATTATGGGATGGGTGGGAGGTGGTAAATGTACATATACTCCTAGGTTCACATGATATGTACCCAAAGGAATGAAATCAAAAACTAATAACTAGATTCGTTCTCATGCTTGGGGAAGAACAACAAGATAAAACATCAAAATAACCTACAATTACATGTCATACAAGCCAAAAAGTAAAGAAAAATTGATGAGGGGAAAGGTAGAGTGTCAAACATATAGGATAGGAGTAGGAGTATAATTCTAGGGAAAAGATAAAATTCTTGAGTGCTCAGTTAGAAATTGATAAGAACATGGAGGAGTCCAAGGATTTTACTTAGGCCAAGATATAAGAGAAGATCATAAGAAAAATAGAATGGAAGAAGAAGAGATCACAAGGAAGGTATGTTGTTGAGGGATGAAGAAAAGAAAAGGGAAGAATTGTGTAGGCAAGTAGCCATGGAAGAATTAAGAAGGAATGAGTAGGAATATGCTCACCAAAAGGAGGAGGAAGATAAAAGGAAAGAATGTTAAAATTAAGATGAGGACAAAAATTGGAAACACAAATAAGGAACCTAATACTCCTATCACACCAATAACAAAATTTTCCAAAGCACACACACCTATTTTCCTCAAGATTGATTGCATAAATGAAATCTAGGAGCATGTAGTATCCTTTGAGGAGTACTTCTACTCCAAATAGTAGTGAAGCATTTTTAATATATATATGATGTGAAGAAATATTGCATATCCTCTAGACATGTAAATGGTCAATGAAGTGATGATATGTGACCTATCAACCCCAAACCTTAAGAAAAGGGCATCCAATATGACTTTAATCCTAGGAGAATTCACTCAAGCAAATGCATATTTATTCAAATGATTAATTGATGACTTATACTGACATTGAGGCTTGGTTGCTACCTTAGAGGAGTAGATAAAATGAAAGGAATATTCACAAGATGTGGTACTCAAGAAACAAGTTGTGGTCTTGAATAAGAAACATGTGATAGAGATGTAGTGTCTTCCTGACAACCATGTACACTAATCCACCATAATAGGTGAAGAAGAAACACAACATACAAAAACTTCAGAGCTACATGATAAGATTCTACAAGAGATAATAGAGTAGTATCAATATAAACTATGCACATCGAGGGAGTAGTTGGACACGCAAGAAAATTTCGGAAGGATTAATAGAAGATAATAGAAAAAACACTAGTGTAATTCCCCAAGGATGATCCTTGTGTATATTTTACATGTCATGTTTAGGTTGGTGAGATGAGAAATATTTTAGGGCCTACATGCCCATGCACATATGATATGGCACACTAAGGTGAGGACAATATCACATGGAAAGGTGACATGGAAGAGATAGGTGGTAGGATGATGACATGAAACCTTATGGTCATGAAAAGTAGCAAGTGAGTTTGGCATTTTTTGGTGGCCAAGTGGCCCTTTTTTTAGTGACACATGGTACTGTCATGACCATGATGTGGTATGACAGGTGGAAGAGAATGATGTGGCAATATAGGTGGCAGAGAGTGATGTGGAAAGATAGGTGGTAGAGAAATGACATGGAAGATGACATGGTAGTGGCATGGCAGATGATGTGCATTATCTCAGGATTTGTGCTAGGATGTTGGTTTGGAAAGGATTAACAATGTTAATGAATTTTTTGGGGGATTTTTTATGTTAATCACCTATATGTTAGATCTAGGGTCTCCTAAAATACCCATTTTCAATTTACTACTCTATGTTTGGGGTTTAAGGATTTATATTAATTTATCCCCTACTTAGACTAGATTTTCAATGTAAAAATAAAAATTGCTTGAAATCAAATGCAATGCAAAACTAAATCACGCACTTGGTAGCCAAGCACTTGGTGGGCTAAATTTGAGCAGTACTTGGATGAGATTTTTTCATGTATATGACTCCAACTCTAGTTAGTCTTTCAAATCCATATTTGTGAATGAAAGTACCTACAAAAAAAAGGAAGGAGGAGAAGTTAGATGATATAAATAATTAATAAAATAAAAGGAAAATCATACGAGTGCCTTATGCCCAAATAATAGAGTAAGAGTTTCTCCTATTTCCCTGCATGAAAAATGAGAGTTTGTGGTATTTCACTCAAATACAAACACAATGGTCAAATAAAGACAAATACTACATGAATTTTTTTCATGGAAAAGTTTCTTATTTCACTCTATTTCTCTCATACAAAACTAAAAGAACAATGCATGAAAGAAAATAACTGGAAATGAAATAAATCTACCATAAAAATTAGTAGTACATAATGAGAACATCACCATGACAATACATAAGCAAGGGGGGAATCCAACTCTCAACAATTCTGATAGCAATCCGACAACATCTCAATATAACCAAAGAATAATCGATACAATGCACAAACTCACTTTATAATTATCTCACTTTGACCTATATTCTTCTATACTAGGGCACATTCCTACTCATGACTATTATTTATTTTAAATGATCATAAACCTTTATGTTGCTCCCACTCGGCCAAGACGTACAACACAAATACCAAACAAATTGTGTTTTCTGACCTAAACCTTTACCATTTTGAGCTATTTGCTTCAGATAGTTGTTCTGCTTCAACATTTTAACTGATATTAGTTGTCCTATACATATTCATGAGACCAATGAAGTAAACTTAGATTAAATTTGACCAAATATTAAATTTAATTACATGAATAAATAATAATTAAAAATACTTAAGTGCATGAATACCTGAATGAGCTCCTCTCAGTTTCGAGAATAAATTGTTGGAGTAGTTTAATATTGGAGCAAACCTCCCTCCATTCGACGAAGCAACAATGAAGTCAACATTGAATTTGTTGTTTCTTTGTTGGATCGAGGGTGTTTCGTTCCAATATTATCCAAATCGTAATTTATTCTCTACTAAACAGGGCCAACCATGTGAAGGTGGAAGCTCTCATGTCCCCTCCCCCACATCACTCTCAATTCCCCAATACCCAATCTATCTACTAGGAAATAGTTGAAATCAAGACATTAAGATACATAAAGAAACAAATAGAAAACATTCATTCATTCGTACATCCACAAAATATTTTATCTCAATAAATTTTATTACAAGAAATATGTTTACATAATATGAAACAAGGTCATTCTAATAAGATAGTCAAAATTTACATGTGCACATGCCATGAGGCATTCAACCTCTCAGTCAAAAATGTGGTACTCAAAAAATCACGCTCTAAATAAACAAGTACAGTCATTTATTATCAAGTTTCTTTCTCTTTTTAAATATTTATTTAGCAAGGATGTCTTGATCTTGGTCTCCTTCAAATGTTGTGTGCTTTGTATGTCTTGTTGCTAACTTGGTCCTACGTCTATGTTGCTGCAAGTGGGGTCGAGCATCAAATGCAATAAGAAAGAAATGTTAAATTCATATTTATTGTTATTATTATTACGAGTGTTTTATTAATAAAAAGAGTAGTAGAGTGTTCTTTACCTACTTCGTTAGTGGAGGGAAGCAGAATATTTTCGAATGTGGCCATATGTTCCTCCTCTTGTCTGACCTCATCCTGTGTATTCTCTAGAGCAGAGACAAGAAAGGTTATAATTAATACACATTTTCATTTGAATATTTTTAATTGTAATCCATACTAGAAATTTTTTTAACACATGAAATACCTCTAGTACCAAGTTGAACGTCAATTTCAAGAGGCACTGCACCATCACTAGGCGCATTTATTGTATCTACATTGCTTGCCTGCTTTTTACAATCAAGAACAATATTTTATGGCCAAAAATAATAACCAACAGATTATACAAGTAATAATTTATAAATTCTCTTCATTGCTTTTATTTACTTGAGCTTCATGTGCGGTTATCGGAAGACTATGAAGATGTCAAGCTTGTCCTACATTCAACCACAGCTTGATAGTCGTGCTTGTAAACAAGCTTGAAGTCTTCCTCTTTGGCATGATATTTGAATTGTGACCCCTGAAATTTTGCATGAGAACATGAATTTTTATTCTTCTGTGATATTAAATTAAAATTGTTAACAATTTATAATTTGGATGCAATTTATTCTTTTTATACTTACAATTTTTGCATCAAATTTTGAGTAACCACCCAAGCCAAGATGATGTTTGCCATGTTTATTTATTCTCGCCTTTGTGGAATTAGATGTATCTGGGAGCCTATATTATTGAAAAACTTAATTAGATGTCACAATGATGATCAAGCAACATAATTACATTATTAAAAGTACCTCATACCTTCCTAGTCCGAGTGGTGTCTTCCCTTCTTTTCAAATCCCCTTCTCCTTTGCATCTTCCATGAGGGCTTTCCACTCCCTCTCTGGAATCGCTGGAGGGCGCTAATACTTAGGGTTATTTTGAAAATGAACCCTATACTAGTCCCAAAGATATTTTAAATGTAAGCCTGCCTTCAAGGTAACTCCAAATTTTTTTAAGGTACCCTCACCAAACAGATCAACCATATGTTCACAAGTGCATCCTTCAACTTGGAACTTTGTGATTTCCATTTTTTGTTAATGGTGGGCCCAAAGAGTTTGAATTTTATGTCATACATGTGCCTATACAATACATCATTTCATGCAAAACGATATTATCATTAGTTTAAAATAATCACAAACTATAGGTAAATTTCAATTAGATTATACTTAATATTTAAAACACTTCTTAAATACCTGGAAGTTTCTCTAATTTCATGGGGACATGGTCATCATCTACCAAAAACATAATCAATAGTGTTCCTGTGCTAGTAACACGGGAATATCCAGGAAATCTCACTTCAAATTGTGTGATGCGATCATGCTCTGCATCCACAACATCATGTGCAGATCCTAGCATATGTTGTTCAGGGGGTGCAGATCCTGGCGTGTGTGGTTCAACGGGTGTACCGGTCTGCTGACTGGTGTGGCACTCATAGGCAAAGCATCAGCACTACTACCAACGTCGCCCCCGATAATTGCAACATGAAGATCATACTTTGTCAAAAGCTCCTATAGAATAAAGATTTTTTTATAAAGGATGAGATAATTAAAATCATAAATAAATAAATGGAATAATTAAATGAGTTTCTCACCCCATACTGAAGAATTTGTCCCATCAAGGTTTTGATTTGGCCTCTTATCTCTTCTTTATGCAGCTCAATCATAACTAAAGAACTGATTTCTTGTTTTATTTGATTTGAAGCTTCTTTGTTATTTGGATTGGATCGGCGAACCAAAAAATTGCTTCTTCACTAAGCACTTTCTTAGGAGCATTTGTGGAGTTCTTTGAGGCTATAAACATTAAAATATTTAAATTTGATCAAACATTTTAGATCAATAAAAAATTTCATTTCTTACATAAGAGGGGAATTTTAGCCATTTAAATATTTGCTCGTAAATATTATGATATCTCGAAAGTTCATTATGAAAAATTAAAAAAAAAAACAAACAAACAAACAAACAATTCATCCACAATTAATCATCATTTTATTAATAATAAAACCACTACTAACATATGTGTAAATTTATATAGAAACCTCACATTATATCATGGCCAATTTAAAAGGTTATAAATTTATAAAAACTTCATCATCTTGGAAGGCTCTTAGAAGAGGCATTATGATAAGATCAATATATAATCCATATTGTATAGAAACAATAATTTGAAAAAGATGAAGGAATTCATTTGATTAAGTTGGTCATATGCATAGTGAATCTTTCATTTAGTTATATGATGCCTAAAAATATGAATTTGACTTACTCTATAATAGATAAAATGCTACTCTAGAATAAATATCATGGTTATTTTATTTTACATACAATTACATTGATGTTTACCTATTGTGCATATGGTGCCCTTTGACCTTGATCACCTGCCACAATATTATAACGATGACATACTAAAATGTTTCCTTAACTTACAAGATGCCTGACAATATATTGTAGTAAATGACAATCATAACATATGATAGACATTGCTTACAAGTTGGGTAAAATTAAATGCATACTGCCCCCATAATAGAAATATTTGTTTCTATTCGATTCAAATTATAATCAATTTGCAACTCTTCCTCTGCAACTATTGATTTAATGGCACATACGAATACATGGTTTCCTGCACGCCCCTTGAATATGCAATTTGGTTGCTTATTTGTGATCATGGGTCGTGTACTATTTATAAACAATGCAATATTACATGTTTCTTTTGGCCTTCCATCAATATACATAATTACACCTTTATTTTGTTCATTGTCTTTTAGTTGTATATAATTTGTGGCCACTCCATATCTTCGCATACTTTTGGTATATTGGACTAGTTGTACCCAATCATTCTAGATGTAACAAGGTCTGACATACTCCATCAATTTAGTTAATACTCCTTAACATACCTTTATTCGATCCATGGAAAAAAACCCCAAACCATGTAATGACGATGGGGCAATACGTATATCTTTTCATTGACATAAAAATTAGTGTTTATTTCAGGAAGATCCTTGGGTACCCATTATTTCACTATATGTTTGTACCTCAAGGGCACCTCGATGCCATATATGCTCTCATTATCATAGGAACATGACCCCACTTTAGCGAGAAAAAAAATTCATGCACCTATGGAATTTTCTTCTAATCCTTTCACTTCTAGTTGATCTTCGCCTCCTAGATGACATAACAGATGTTTGGTCAATTTCTTCTATCCTACCTAAACTTACGTCACTCAACGAAGATAGATCTAGAAAATACCTATTTGGTTGAAAGTTCCATAACACTCCATCAAATGAGAGAAATTGTTAGCGAGTGTCATAAGGGATGTTGAGAAACGTCTTGAAAAAACCACAAGAACATTATAATGGTACAAGCGATTTACAAGTAAGTTCTCTGTGTTTAAAATATTCAAGTAATATTTTAAAACTTGAGAACCCATTCATCCTAACCAATGTTGAATGAACTCACTCGATAACTTGAGAACTCAACATAATCTGATAGCATTTAATCTTTTATTACAAAATAACTCACATACTTCGATATGTTGAAGAATCTAACTAGTTTTGGTGGAATAAAAGGAAAAGTTGTTGGATGTTGAGGTTGTTGATCTTTGTAGCTTTGGAGGTACTCCAAAACTAGGCTAGAGGGTTTTGGATGAATTGGCACACAAAAGTGACTTGTGGGCTAAGAACCCAATCCTGTGGGCTCTACACCCAAGATGGTGGGTGTGGAACCACTATGTTTTTGAATGACTTGACACATGGAGGTGTTAGAGGACTTCGAGAGGAACTGAAAGCAATCGAAATCATCGAAATATGAGTTGTTTATGATGAGGTTTTGATTTTTCTATATGGTTTTTGTGTTTGCAAATAATTTGTTCAAGTCGACTTGTGTAATTTTATGATTTGTAAAGCCCACAAGGGAAGATTAGATGAATCCCATGAGAAGTCTACAAATTAGAGTGGTGAGAAGCATCATTCTCACCAACCCAAGTGCAATTCATCATTATTGGAGAGAATTTGAAGTAGTTGCAACCTAAAGGAGTCTTGTCAAGCAAAGTAGGAGGCAGTTTTGGGTATGTTTCGTCTCTATTCCAAATTTCTACTCCCAATCTCGATATCGCTCTTTGGTAAGAGTTTCTATAGGAGAAATATAGACACATTGAAATACATTGTTTGGGATTTTTTTATGCAATCATAGTAAAGAAAACTCAACACAAATAGTCTTACCACTACTAGTACGTGTTGCAACTAAAACATTATCATCTGAGTTATAAATCACTGCAAATACCTGAGTTTGAATAGGATTGAAGTGTCTAAATTGTTGATGTGGTGCTTTGTATTAAGGATTTCTTAATGCATACACAAGAAGTAGTTGTAAGTCTAGGAACTCAGTTGGAGGTGGGTATTTCTTTGGAAAAGTGATATGTCTAAATGAAACTGGTAGTATTTTATGTGACCCCAACCACTTATCATATACAACATGAATAAATTACTTGGGAGGAAGAGGTTCATGATGTTGAAGATTGTAACTAGTGTCTGTATTCATAATTTTATTTTCAAAAGAAAGAAAAAATAATTTTTTATTGTAAAATAAATTTGACTTATTAAAGCATGGGATTCATGCTTGGGTCATTGGTAAATTGGCCAAAGCCCCCAATGTATGCTTATGGGATTATATATTGAGTCATTATCATTATTATTATATTGTAGACCCTTCTTGGGATTTTTGTGTCAAGAAAAAATATTTTCTCCTCCTCCACCAAGTCAATTTCTTAATCCTTCAATTCAGCCTCAAACAAGTTGACAAGTCGGCCTCAAAAAACTTGACAAGTCAGCCTTATGTTGAAGATTTGAACCACTATAAATACACAAGTGCATTTGGTTTGATGAAGGGTAAGAAGACATTTTATTTGTAGTGAAAAAGCAAGAAGTGAAATAAAATAAAATCCTATCCTATGCCTAGAAGAGAATAAATCCAAGCGAAGGACTGAAGCTAGTAATCCTCTATCAAAAGGTGCGAATTTTTCAAAGTATTATAGGGTCGAAAAATACATTAGACCGAAAAATGTAGAAAGGATGAAGAAAGAAATTGAAACTCTAATCTTGATGCTTAACCGTTTGAATTATTTATGGAAGGTTGACTTGGTAGTGTAAAGGAGGTCACTTATCCCTGTCTAGGGTCCTTCTTTTCTCAAATTGATTTGAATCTACTAGTGGAAGAGTTTGACTAATTTTTCCCCTTGTTAGGGGTTTTTCCCTGGCTAAGTGCCTACATCTTGTGTCCTCTTTATTTGTGATCTTCATTGATTGGAATTAGTCTTGATGATAAAAACAAGATAACTTAAAAAGGAAGAACTAATAAGTAAATATCAAAAGATAATGTCATAATAAGATAAATCAACTAAAGAAAAACCCTATGTTGTTTCCCTAATGGATTTATCAACACGTGGATGGGCACAGTGAAGCTCAAATGATGTTCATCTTCAACATAATGCATTTTCAACATAAAATATTTATGATGGATTGTATATTCACCAACCTTGTCTTCTATTATTGTCCAAAACGTTTCAACATATCCATGAAATTTTTCATCCCACTGAAAATCTAGAGTGGTAGTTACTTCAACCTTCAAAATTTGTGTTATTGGTTGGGCATGAATAGAAAGATCCAAATTTGGAAACTGATGGACAAATTTATGAATGGTTTTCCCCATTTTTGAAAAACAAATGAGCTCCCTAATCTCTTGAGAAGAGACATCACAGTATTAATCCCAAGCTAAATCTTTCTTCTCAATTTTGGTCAAAATATCATTTGGAATTCCTTTGAAGTGATGAAGAGGAGTTTGAACACTCCACATGTGATTACTAACCATCTAGCATAGGTTAAGATATCTTTCAGCTAACTGAGCCCATCCTCTTTTAAGAATAATCTCCAAAGGTGCTCTCATGAGATGACTGACACTCTGGAAACATAACTAGAAAAGGAAAAATTGTGTAGCAGCCCTTTAGGACGGCCCTAGGTTAGCTCTAAGTCACCTTCCTTTCCTTCATTCTTAGACTAAATTCAAGTTCTTCTATCAAGTTGAGTGTCCTAGTTTAGTACATATTTAGAGACCATCTTGAGGCTGCTATGAGGGCACCAAGAAGGCGATATTGGGAGCCCTAAGTCTAGATTTTTGAAGGACTTCAAATATGGTAGGAGTGGGAGATGTATGGAGCAGCTCAAGTGTTGGTACATTTAAGGAAAAAGAACAACTAAGTGAGCAGATTCTATAGCAGTTTGAGTTTCATCCATGGAGAAAATAACACAATAGCAGTTGCATATATCAAGGAGGGAAGCAGGTGTTTGTAGGACAAGGTATGGCACCTTCTTGAGTTGATGTTGTTTGCAGGTGGATGTAGTTTTCTAGTAAAGGAAAATCCTATATTTTTGTAATAGCTCCTTTATTGTAGAATAGAGGGCAGTGTATTGGATGCTCATGGTATGTTGGAGAGAAGCGTGAGAGTGGACCAAGTGTGAGCCTAGGATAGTCAGAGTTGGAGCAGCCTAAAGAACAACTTGGGAGGATTGTAGAGGTTATCTTGAAGCCCTAAGGAACAAGTCCCTTAAAGGACTAAGGGATTGTTAGATGTCATATAAGTAGAGCTCATAGGTACGATCAGGAGCAGTGTTTGGTAGCCCTAGACTTGCCTTGTGGAGAAGGACATATACAACAAAAGAAGGGAAGTGACACAAAAGTAGGCCCCAAAAGTCAAGTTGGCCCCACCATGTTTGAACAGAGTATTTTGATGCTAGTTGGTATTGTTGACTGAAGGAAAGTGTGCATTGTGAGCAACTAAATATTTAACTAGTATCTTTGATCTAATTTTGGCACAAATTTATAGAACTTTGGAATTGTAATTATTATTGAAGAACATATTCTCTTAAGAAGAAAATTTTGTTGGGTTTTTCCCAATGTTGGGTTTTTCCATGGTAAATTTGTGTCTCTCCTTGTTTCTTGGTTGTCTCTTTAAGATCCCACAGTTTTTATCACATTACTGTTGATATTTTCTATGTATAATTGCTTAATGATAAACATGGCATGAGATAAAATTGAATGATAAATAATTGGAAGTAATTATATGTTTAGAAGATCATAGATAAATCAACAATTACATAGTGTATAGAGGCAATGATTAGGGAATAAATTCCAACTCAATGCACTAATTGGCATATATGAAATGAAGGAATACATGATTGATCTGGGATCAAATGTGAATATTTTACCTAAGAAGTCATTGATATTGGCATGGGATGACCTAGTTGGTGTAGTCATAGATAAAATGTGGTTGTTGTACTTGTGGAGGATATCTCCAATCGATAAGCTAGAATAGATGGAGGTTGATCTCATTGGGATACAAATGGAATAGAATATCCCTAGTTTGACTCCATAAGGCACTGGTCTACTTACTTGTTTTGAGAGGTCCTCTTTATAAGTATATTTATTTTTATATTTGTGCTTCACAGGTCTACTTCTACATCTATTTTGGAAGTGCCCATTAGCCTAAAGGAGGTAGTCTAAAGTGAGGAGAGAGTGCATCGTGGTTACAGTGGGTGCATCTCCTAGTTTGCTTATCACTCTTAGCCTTTTCCTCGGGACTTTTAGGAAGGGTATAGTTTAGCAGTAACAAGTGGAAAGAACAACTTGAAATTTGATGTTGTCCTAATGAAATCAGCAAGCTAAAAAGTATGGGAAGCGATGATATACTACTGAATAGAAAATCTCTAACCTAGTCAATATGAACTAGTCACGAAAAATATAGAGATGTAATATAAAAAAGAGAGCACTTCGAACTAGTCTAACCAAGACTCATTCTATAATAAAGTAGACATTTTTTATGAGATCTTAACTTATTGTATATAATTTAGGGAGTGTTTGAAGTTTGTGTCATAAATTTAATGAAACCCGGAGCCAAGTAGCTCTAAAATCCTTTATATACCAGCAAAACAAATTTAGAAGTTGAATTGTTTCAAGTTGAAGAAGAAGAAGAAGAAGGTAGGGTAGAAGTAGAAATAATAATAATAGACTAGTGCCTTTAGACGGAATAATAGGGCCATGGGATTCAAACACTCTCTCTATGAAATGAATAATTATAAAAATAAAAAGGGGGAGGATAGCAAATCTATCCAACTCCTTTTACTATGCCAAATCAAAATATTCTCCAATTGTTAAAAAAACCCCTAAAAGCACAAGATTCAAAATGATGATCCAACCTAAATACAAGGAGGACAAATCTATCCAAGCACATAAAATGAAAAACATTAGATGAATAGTATCAAACTAAAATATTTAATGCAAGTATCATAATAGGGAGGACAAAGCCATCCATATAAATGACACTTATCGGAATCAAGTAATGCATGACAAAGGTATTAGACACTTTTTTTATCTTAGCCTAATTTGGAGAAGAAAGCCACTTAACAATTGATGATCCAAAGCATTATTCACCATGAAAAACAAATCCACTATCACATGATCTACCTATAAACAATTCAAGATTGTAGAGCAAGAGAAAATAGTTTCTTCCCTATCAAAATTCTAGCTAGATACAAATGAGGAGAGCTTCTCTTTATATAGAGGAGAAGAGATCTCAAAGAAAATGGGTAATAAAAATCCATATGTCTTATAAAATGTGCAAATAAAAAACCATGGTCTAATACCATGTGCACAACTAATATAAGTAACTACCTCCATAAGAAAATAAGACAATGTGCATCATGGCCATCATGCACGAAGCCATTCATGGATCTAGGAGGTCAAATAAGAAGAAAAAATACATAGTGGACCCTCCATGAACATAAAAAAGATGTGCTATCAATTCCAAACCAACTCTCCACAATAGAATAATGCCAATAAGTTAATTTGATCCCTCCAAGAGACTCATGTGTGATTGATAGGTGTTACCCCACATCCATGCATTGTTCAAATTTTGATAATGATGTTGTCCTAAACTTGAAACAAAGGAAAATGTTTTTTGAGAAAGAAATCCATAGAGTTGTTCAACCATTGGACCCAACATATGCAAGAGCATTGTGAAATTCATGGAGGAAATTTTGGAGGAACATGCCCTATATCAGTTGTATAATATTACCACTAAAGATCAAGAGGATTACATAAACCCTATAATGGACAATGAGCTAAGTTGGTGTAGTGTCTAATCATTCATGACAAATCTAGAAGTTACCTTTAAATGAAAAATATTTAAATCATTCATGATAGATCTAAAAGTTATTTGTTGAGAAAATTGTTGTTTCTGGAGAGCTTGAAGTTGATGTTGACTCTCTTACTACTAAACAGTCTCATTTGACTTCAGCTGATTAACTCGATAGAGAAAAGTGAAAATATCGAAGAACAAAAAGACACTACTACTTTATTGGTGCTTTCAACTCACATACGCTTACAAAATAGGGACCTTTTAAGTACCTGCACTAACTCATTCATAGGACCATGGGACCCTTCTCAAGGTATTCACAACCTAGATGAGAAAATAAAACTTTGGTTGTTCTTACCTAGCCTCCAATCAAGTATCAATGCAACTACCTAGGTTGATGTCTCTGGTCTTAAAGTGGTTGCTTCTTGGTTATGGTCTACCCTAGGAGATTCTGAAGAGGTGGTAGTTTCCTTTTCTCAAGCACTAAGAAACTATATTGAGAATGTTTAACTTTATAGGCCTTTCGTATATGAGATTTGGAGACGTATTTGTTAAATTTCGATACTTTGGAAAGAATGACATACAATTCAGGAAACCATTATCTACTTGAGAGTTTATTTTTTCATCTAGTGAGGAGGCTATTTTTGTACATGTTCTAGCACTGTCTAGAGAGTTATACCACCTTCAAGTAATGATATGGAAGGAGTCTTAAGGATATGTGTTACTCAATGAGGCCTTCAATGTCAAATCCTCCTCTCATTCTCTGATATCCTTCCCCATTTCACCTTCAAGGTTTTCTTATCAAGGAATCGACTTCACCTTTAAGGTTTTCTTGGCAAGGATGAATTAGGTTGAGTGATAAATCCCTCACCTTGCAGTTGATATTTGTGTTTATTATTCCCCACCCTAGTGTATATTTTATGCTACACGTTGTGGCATAGAGAAAAGGGAAAACACTAATGAATGCTTAGGAGACTTCACCTTCAGGGTTTTCTCGGCAGGGATGAATTACTTCAGGGTCAGTAGGGTCAAATCGGAGGATTTTTTTGCATCCCTTAGTTTTATGTAGAATGGAAAGTCCTCAGACAGATGGAAAACATTTTTTCTTGGTGGGGACGAATTGCTTCAGGGTCGGCTTGGTCGAATCGGACATATGACAAACAAAATTTATAGAATGAATAGATGATTTTTTTCTCGGTAGGGATGAATTACTTCAAGGTCGGCGCCTCGAATCGAAGGATTTTTTTGCAACACTTAGTTTATGTAGAATGGAAAGACCTCGAACAGATCAAAAACATTTTTTCTCAGCGGGGACAAATTACTTCAGGGTCGGCGGGGTCGAAGAATCAGACAGATGACAAACAAAATGAATAGAATGAATAAATGAAAAACAAGCATTGTATATAAAATGAATAGTGTATATATTTTATTTTTATTTTTTAAATAAAAAATAATTTTATTACAAAAATAAAATAATATAAATAGGAAAAAAATTAAGTATAAAAGGATCAAATTTATTTTCTTTCTCGTAATTGTATTAACCATGTGAATTATTTGTAATACATCATAAATAAGTAAAAAAATTAAATATAGATAAAACCCAAATAACCATATATAATAACATTTGATAACTAAAATAATAATATCTCAAAACAAACATGTGATTTTCATGAGGCTTAGGTGAGTCCTTTTAAGTAATTTCTAGCAAGAAACAAATGTCAATTGATTATATTTATGTATCTCTATAAAGCAAGTACCAAGATACAAATCCAATCATCCAAAAAGTGTTTATGCATTTGTCCATCATATTTGGAAAAGGAAATTTTGGTATCAAGTTTGAAGTTAGGGTGGAGAACCCAAGTTGTCACTACAGAGCTTAATCAATGTAGAGTAAAGAGGCTACGTTCTTCCTCATTTGGAAAGTCATCTTTGCACAAAAGCATAATGAAATAGAAAATCAGGATATTTTCATAGACATATAAAAATTAAATCTTAGGTGAGGAAATGAATAGGGTAAATGTTGAAAATTAAATCCTAGGTAGAGAAATGGCTAGGGTAAATGTTAAAGATCATTTGAAACCCAAATATAGAATCACTGATATCAGAGGGTGAAGCATATAGGAGGTCTATAAGGTGATGTGACATAAGAGAGTTGGGGGTGAGAGTTCCAAATCATCAAGTGCATTTGTGTTTGGGTGGCCATTAAGCCTATGGAAGTTAATCTATAAAGAAGCATGATGAATATAAGTTTTCTAGGTTTACCCAATAACTAAGAGAACCAAAAGAGGATAAAATCTATAAGGGTGGAGGATAGACCTTAAGGAACCTATTGAGTTAAAAAATGTCCAAGTGGGCATGAAACCAAAATAAGTAGAAACAAAGAATAGGATATATGGGGTTGAAGAGAAGCTTCAAAAATACTTAACATCATGATGAATGGAATGAAACATGTTTGGACTAATTGTTTAAAATATAAGAAGAAAATAATAATAACTCAAAACATATTGCTCATTTTATCCACTTGGTGAAAAGTCATTTTAGAAAATAATAATAATTCAAAACATATTACTAACTTATACACTTTGCCAAAAGTCCTTTTATACATTTTGCAATGGGTTTATAATTAATTGCTTGAGTAATTATATACAATTCAAGAATAAATAAAATATTAAACTAAATGAAAAGTTGATGAAATATTAATAATTGAAATGTACATAGTTTGAGGGCCCAAAGTATGCAACTAACTCTTATTTGATGTAGCTAGAAATCTACAAATGCATCCTCAAGAAAGGGATGATGTTGGTGATATGCCCTTCTTGGTGCATGCATCCTCATGTTATATAAAGGATTGAAACTTAGTGGATTTTTCTCTCTCTGTATTCTCTATCTCTTACACAAATATAAACATTTAATGGTTTTTCTTGTAATTTAAAATTGTAATGTTATGTTTTTTTTCCTATTTTTATCTATAAATATAGATGCTAACATCTCTTACATATGTGTGTTTATATATATATACACTAACATCTCTTTTATATATATATATATATATATATATATATATATATAGATACACATACTAACAGCTCTTACATATGTGTGTGTGTGTGTATATATATATATATATATATATATATATATATATATATATATATATATACATATTATAATTTTTCATTATTAAATTATATAATTATACTTAAAATATATTTAATAAATATAACAAAAGTACTTACATACCCATATAAAAATAAGAATTTATTTTCAAATAAAAATTAAATATAATTTTAATCAAATCTCACAAGAAATTTGATTTGAAGGGCCACATTCTATATGACAATCCAGGTTCAAAACTTTGTGGTAGCTAGAAGGAGAGTTAAAAATCTAACCATGTTGGTAGTAGAGCAACAAATATATCAGTCAACACAAATCATTAGCTCATCAATAACAATAAAATATTATCATTTTTTAGTACCATGTTGCATAATCAATCAATTATAAACCAACTTTTAACACCTAAACATTAGTTTAGTCAATTTTATAAAAATCATTATGAGACCCCCTTGTGGGAACTTTGTTGTTACTTGCCATGATATATAAGAGCCCACGATTTATAGAGGCTCAACATGATGACAAAGATTTTGAGATATTTGATGCCCTAGTTGTTGTACCAAGTTGGGAACCTAGAAGGTCCTCCTTAAACTTAGGGGATTATTTGAAGGTTTTGGATCATTACATTTGTGAAGCATATCATCCTAGAAACATTTTCTCTCATTACCTTGACCTTGGGCATACCTACCTCATGACTTGTACCTCAACCCTAGGTCTCATGTAGCTTAAATATCAAGGGGTCTTTTGTGGAAATCTTTGAAGCCTATTCCCAGGGATTGAGCCTTTAGTGTATCTTTCCACCGAATGAACTATCCTTTCCCTACTTTAAAACTTTTCCAAGACTCACCTATCACAAGTAGGGAATACTAGGACTCCTCCCATCGGTGAAAATTTGAGAAGAGAAGGGGAATTTGGTTGTGGTGATAGTGAGCCTTAGTCCCAAATTATAGTTGTGATCACTACCAATGGAGAATTCAAAATATTACAAAAACCTACATTTTCCTCTATTATTTCCTATTCCCTTTGTTCTTCTACTTGATCTCTTCTTTCCTATAATATTAATAACAAGGGAGGACTGAGATTTAGCCCTATCCAATTAATCTTCAATATATGAACAATTCTCTTATAGAGTGGGACTCTTTCTAGGGAATTCCTCAACCTCTCAGGGGAGTGGTACTCCTTGATTTGTAGACTGTGTGGTAGAACATGCCATCTCCTTTGGCAGACCTACAAACTCTCAGTCCCTAACAGCCTAAAAATGTCTTCAAAATGGAGGATGGACTGCTCTTATTTTTCTAGGTAACGAGGGGCTAATTGAGAGTCTCTCACCCTCTAGCTCATTTCTATCATAGACTGAAGGAGAAAGTGGGGAATATTGAACTTTATTGGGATAAGAAGTTTTGTCTAAAACCTCAGCTCATAGAGTAGCCTAAATTTATAGGCATAGACAACACTTAGCCTCCCCTCACAAGATATTTATTTTAGAATGTGACAAGCCACTTCATCCCACGGGTTACTAAGGGAGGATCTCCCTTCTAACTCCATTATTAACTTCAATTGGCTTCTCTTCAGGGAGGAATAAATTATCTTTAGCTATAATGACTTTTTTCCTATTACATCCAACCCTTGGCCTACTCCCTAGGCCTGCTAGTTTGTGTAGAAACATGCCCCATTCATAGGTCACTCTATGCGAGGTCAAAGCATAATTTCCACTAATAATTATTAAATGGAAAACCTTGGAAACTATTAGATGAACCAATGTTAAAATTGGAAACGATGTCATAAATGTAAATGGGCTTCTCTTCATTTCAAGAATAATATCTTATAATGAACAAGGCCAACCACGTCAACGTGGAAGCCAATATGCGGCACCCCCCCCCCCCACCCCAACATCACTCTCAATTCCCCAATACCCAATCTATCTATTGTAATATATTTGAAAGAAACATTGTAACATTCAAACATAAAAACTAGGAAAATAGAAATTTAAGGTGAATGAAAGTCAGAACAAACCAACTGAAAACATATAAATGCGTACCTCATAGTTTTCAACATTTTGATATCATTAATATTATTCCTCATCCAGCTCATCATCTGTATCATCCAATTCAAGAATCATGTTCAATGGAATCACCATATTAAAAAATCATCATCATCGTCTATATCATCATCTGGAACATGCTCTTCTACATTTGTTTCAACTTCTTCAAGTTCTTCATCCGAAACAACGTCAATATCATCTAGTTCATCCAAATTAACGTTGTTTAATTGATTAACATATATTCCTTGAACTTCTTTGATGTCTTCGTCTGACGTTGCATGAACCCCCTGCTCCTCTACATCATCTTCTTCTTCAATTTCATCTTCTTCCGCTACATTATACTTTATGGGCTTTCCTCTGGGATCATATCTAACAACATATGAACAGCCCATTTTATCTAGAACGTTTATGTAAAATACATGTTCACATTGGCTTGGAAGAACCTATGGATTTGATCCTAGCTCAACATTCCTTGTATTAACCATCGTAAATCCATTAGCATGCTCAATAACAGTTCTATCAAGGTCATGTTCATGGATTCATAGCCTGAACCATTTGACATCGAACACAACTAACTTGAAGGATTTAAAGTCACATTCAAGTATGTCATGAACATACCCATAGTATCAATTATCAGAGACTTTTGGATGTCTGTCACCTCTAGAGGAAACATTTATAACTTGAAAAACTATAGTTGTCCCGCTATTAGAAGTTTTTATCTTTTCATCCAACTTTTTGATGCGAATTTTTCGGCCATTACAACACATTTTGTTGTGGTGTTTCAACTTCAATATGTCAAACACATAAAAAAAAAAAAATCATTGTCAATTTAAAAGAATATTTATACTTGGAAATTTTGCAATTTAAGAAAAAACATGCCATATGCATCGATATAATTATAAAAAAAACTAAATAGTATGGGTGAATATGCTTGCTTGATAATATTTTAAATCATATTCTCAATCAATTTCCCTTTGTGTAAGATTGGTATCTCCACTACGTTGAGCTCCTTTGACCAATGTAGACACATTGTATCATGATAACCTACCATTATTAGCTTGTTTGCATCATTCAATCCATACCTTCATCCAATCAAGATTGTTCACAATGTATAAATATATTGCATCCCACTCTCGACCGGTTGTTTTAAAATAAAACAATTCACATATATAAAATTAGTTATCATGTTATACCTTCATAATAATGGATTATGTAGGAAGACTAAAAATTAAATAAGTACGATATACATAAAAACAAAAAAGTCAAATGTACTATAAATCTCCACTATCTACTTACATTTCACTTTCCTCATTCTACCTTTCCCCAATAGTTGTTCACCTTAAAATTTGTTCATGGAGTTAACATCCCAAATGTGATCTAATACATTAATACTTTTTCCTATTGCAGGACTATATTGACGAATATAAACCATTGTTTTATAGACCACATATCCCTCTACCATAGAACCCTCGTGACGTGCTCTTTGTCTTACCAAATCCTTCAGTGATATCAAGTGCCTCTCAACCATCCATATTGATCTTGTGTACATGCCCACACTTTTCAATCTCCTCGCCTTGGTGTATGATGTAGTGTTCTCGTGCATTGAAAAATGTCATAGGTAGGTAATTTTGCATTTCACATATTAGAAGAGGAATTTGTTTCCTCCAATACTTTATATCTTCTTTATTTATTTCTTTAGATGAAAACCATCTACAAATGAAGCAAGAAAATCACAAGTTTCAATAAAAAAGTATATAGTACATGATGACAAGTAAAACACATGCAGTCAAATATAAGTTGTACAACAACTTATTGAACAAATTACACTTTGCACATAAATCTCCACTTACCTCATGTATTTTCCAAGATCATATATAACTTGTTTGACATTGTTGTCAAAAAAAAATTGGAGAGATAGGTAGAACATATTGTAACAAAAATAATGATCGATCATTATTTATTCCCAAATTATTAAAAAGAAAAAAAAAACTAATTAACAAGATGTTTCACCAATGTATAAATAGATACAACAAAATAATTACCTTAATGAACATATGTCAATCATGAGTTTTTAACCCACCTAATTCACCTTTATTTATTAGGATATTCTTTATGTTTGAAGAAAATCCAGTTGGAAATTTAATTTTTTCAATAACCTCTTTAACATCCTTTCTTTGTTGCTTTGTCAATAACCATGGAAGGGTGCTTATATTTTGGCTGTCTCCATCGCTATTTGAATGAGTCACACTTTGTAATGCATGATTGGCCTCCTTAATGTCATTACAAATCTTGAAATTTTTTGTTTATCTCTCCTTCCATCTAAGATTTTCCATAAGGTCTTTGTTACATTCTTCCCAATATGCATTGTATCAAAAAAATGAACAATTTATAGGTGTTCATAGTAGGGGAGTCTATTGAATTGCTCGGGATAACTTTTCATTCCTCATGGAAGTGCCCTATTATTAATGCCTTGATGAACTACAATGTGAATCATAGTTAAATATATTATAACAACAATATAACCTTTCAATTATTATAGTGAATAAAATGCCATAAAAATATAAAATAATCCAAACATATCATGTATATTGATACATAGACAATTTGATCCATGCACGAGGTGTCATTCTTTGTGGTTTTAATCCAGTCCATTAGTTCCCTAGGGAATCGTGAATTGTCCATACAAGCATTGCATGAAATTCAAATTCCATTTGTGCATCTACTAGTCTAGAGATATCATACATAGTGACAGCGTTCCATAACTCTACTAACTCATCGATAAGAGGCTCAATATATACATTCATATCTTTGACCTGGTACTTACCTAATTGATTGAACATATAGTACATAATTGCTACATATATGAGTAAATAAAAAAAAATATAAGACATCATTATAAGACATAATTGAACATGTATGAGTAAAAAATATATATATATAAGACATAATTATGAAACAAACAATAGAAATGAGATTTTATTATGTTAAAAAAAAATATTGTTAAAAAATTAATACTTGGAACAGTGATTGTCAACATTATGTGCTCCCTCTTTATTAACATCTACGAAGGAATGTTATTGTTGATAACAAAAGCAGGACACACCGAGTAAGTAAATTTTGTCTTTCCAAATGGATTGACACCCGCAGCTGCTAATGAAAGGCTAACAATACGAGGTTCTTTTCTAAACTTTGGCCACCTTTCCTCTATATTCCTAAATGTAGATCCATGTGCAGGCATTCGAATAACACCATCTTCACTTCTATTCGTTGCATGGAAATCCATAATCTAACCTATGCTTTGCACCTAAATAATTGTCACATATATGGAATTATAAGAATATAATGAAGAACCTTGTGAGGAACCTTTTTTGTTACTTTATCAGTTTGATATCTACTCTCATCACATTTCGAGCATTTGTCTTTCAACGCATGTTATTTATAATAGAGAATACCATCATTAGGACATGCATGAATAGCTTGATACTCCATTCCAATATCTTTCATAATGGCATGTAAATCTCCATACGTACAAGGTAAAACATTTGACGGTGGTAACATAAATTCACCTAATAATCTACAACATAAAAAAAGTAGTACTCATTAATGTACTAAACAGTATTAATCGTACATATTGCATCCAAATGTTACATATTAATTAAATGATGATCAATGTACTAACATTAAAAACAAAGGAAAAAATAATTTCTTTTTCATTTATATAGTACTAAATATCACAAAATATATTACATGCCTTAGGAGTTGTGTCACACATATGTTTGACAAACCATTCACCACCCTTAAGTTGACCATCAAAAACATAGGTAAGAGAAGAGATGTTTTTTAGCCTTCATAAAGAGGTTGAATTTCCCTCTCAAGTACAGATTTATCAAAAGAATGGTCATCATACTGGTTGCCATCGTCATTTGTTCCAACATTATTAAATGTTTCCTAGATAATCTATGTGTCCCATCTTCTTCAACTATGTTATCAACATCATTATCTTCTTCCATAGGAACATTATACTGATCCTCAATATTCTCTCCATTTTCTTGAACAGGCGCTTGTACTACAACCACCTCTTCCTCATCGAGCAATGCCCTACAGCCCCATACTATACAATTACAATCAATAGAGTAATATTAGTATATATAGAAAATATTTAAACGTTGAAACAAACGTTTACAAATATTATATATAAGGAAAACAAATACAAAGACAAATACAATTTAGTTGAGACCAAGAAACAAAGACAACAAATCAATGATGATGTTTATGCAATTTATCAAGATATTTAAGAATCTGTTCAAAAAATCTAAGAAAGATGTTATTTTTCTTGACATATAGGAAGTGAGACACTTACTAACATATATAGTCACAACCATAAAATAAATAAATTAAATTAAATTAAAATATATATATATAGAGAGAGAGAGATATATATATATATATATATAGATATATATATATATATATATATATATATATATATATATATATATATATATATATATATGAA